>LIEC01006695.1:0-11365 GCA_001925005.1 Drosera capensis
GAATCGTGTATTCATTCAGAAAGGTGATTCTTTATCGAACCCCATTTTTGATTCCAACTATGAGGCTAAGGAATGACCTTTCCAAACCTTGAATGGAATGGGTCAGATTTTTTGTTGACAATTTTACCCCTTATGAAAGTATCAAATGACAATTTTTTCCAACTATCAATAAAGTAATTTATGAGCATGTTTTTACAACCCATATTACATGTCCTGCATATTTTACAGGGTATACTAGAAATTTGTTTTATAACTTATATTTTTACTTTATTATGTTCATCTAATATGTATATGAATGACAACCAATGTAATAAGAACACAACATTTATATTTAAAATGTACACAATGAACAAATAAAAATGGGACGACCCATTTATCCAATATATGACATCATATATTGTATAAATAAAAAGAAAAGAAAAAAAGTATAGATCACGAAAGTTTTGAAGGATTCAATTTTACGCATCATGGACATTTTGGTCATTTGATTAAAGTTTCATTTCATTTCATCATCTATTTCATTAAAACAAACATCATCGTCACAAAATAAGCCATTTCATTCCGTCCCACATCAACCAAACAGACAAGATGGAAAGGAAGTGATGATTTCATTCCTTCTTCCATTCCAAGTAATCTCTTGTTCCATTTCATCCTAAAATCATTCCTTCATTCCAAACGCTGAATTTATATCTCATGGAGCGATCATTCTCCCTTAATCAGGGAAGAAAATATATATTGTAATTGTTAAGCATAGAGCAGAACTTACTGTAAATTGGATCCCAGGATGATGCGGTGTCCAGAGTAAGTCATGATCAATGACAACGAAGTTCCCAGAAACCATATCCCCAGGAAAAAGAACGTTTTCGGAGAGGCATTCCTTCTTGTGGACTGTAATAGAAAGCGCTGATACATTTTCCGCTATAAAGTTTAAGACGAAAGAAATTATCAGGAAGATCCGATGGAGTCTTTTGCTTCCTGTATTCATGTTTTGCTGTTTTGAACAAGTGATTTTGTTGATGTTTTCTTTGCTTGTGTGAGAGAGAGCAAATATGGCTTGATCAAGAGTGGTTTGTGGCTGATGGGTGAAAATGGAGACCAAGAATTCGGTGATTTTGTGTTTACTTGGTAATAGTGTTTTTTCTAAAATGGGAAATCATCCTAGCCTTAACTATTTTGGAGAATAACCTCCCGGATCTCACATATCTGTTTTATAGAGTAAAATTCCTATTCTTTTTTTTTTTTTTTAAGGCACGGCAAACCAGATTTCCATCACGAAAAAAAGGAGAGTTATATCAATGTACCCTTTACATCAACATCAGATCAGGCTTCATCATACGGCCTAGAACAGATCAACAGGCATGTCAAAAGCAAAATGATAGAGCAGTAACAACCACCCGCAGTTTTATATCAAAAATCAACTTAATAAGTCTTCGAGATACTTGCTGGTATAGCCATAAATTTCTCTCCAGTCACAGGGTAATGCACATAGCAGCCTGTGTTCTTCTCCTCAAAGCCATATCAAACCTATAGCATCTCTTATGGAGTTATGGTGAGGAAAATGGCGCTGCTATAGTCATATTATAGCAAAAATGCACACTTCCACGGTAAACCTTATTGCTTTCGAAATTTCGCATATGCTACAACTAAAGATTTAATGCACAAGATAACATTACTATTTTTTATCCTTTTTGCTTTCACCAAATTTCCTTTGTCAAACCTAACCAATATTCATCCCGTTGGAACAACCATACAATTGTTTGTTATTTCTCGGTGTAGCAATTGTCATTTTTCGACTGACATCATTGTAGATGCTCTTACCCTTAACATAATTTATTAGGTTCAATAGGGTTACTATCACCAAGATGGATTTTGATACTAGTAAGACGATTAGGCTCATAACTGTTCTATCACTATACCCATGCACTCATAACTTTTCTAGGGATAAAATGCTCCACTTTTTCAAGTTGGCTTGACAATATAAAAAATTATGTTGACAATATCAATTCTCAATTAAACCAAAGGGAGTTTATCAAAATCACATTTACTGATTGATTTTTTTTACGTGTTTATTTTATTATTTTTGACAGAAAATATGCCAGTCCCGGAAATGTACCTGACAAACACACAGAACCTTCCAAAACTTTGCGACGAAGACGAAGCAGAGATCGCAATGGCGCCAATGACACGGATTTCGTGCACTCTTCGCTGTTATCGTTTTTGTTCCGTCCTGGTTTGATCGATCGTTCTTTTGTTTTCTTGAATCGAATGCTTAGATTACAGAATCGAATGCTTAGATTACAGATAAGGGTTTCTGCAAGCTCTGAATGGACTGATTCGCGATCGGATCGTTGATAGCTGTGCTGGTTAGGAATCCGGTAATGTAGTATTCGCTGTTTATGTGTGATACTCGTATGTTTTTACCGGCTTTGAAGGGTGATTGACCAGCTTTTAGCAGTATCTACACACAACGGAATTATGTTTCGGACCACAAGACGCTTGCACGATTATGTTCAAAAGCGATATCTAATTTTATACTGTGTTAATATGGTATGATTTTAAACAACTATGGTTGTGGCTACTTGAGGGATTTTATACCCTATGATATAACATTCACGATTTGATTGTTGAACTTTTTTGACAGTATTGTTGTAAAATATACTCCTTCGGTCCCAATAATATCGTGACACTCATTACTTAGTTGTTGAGGCAAAATTTGACTCTATAACTTTTTTAGCGAAACTTTTTTGATAGTTATTTACTGGGGAAACAGAACTCCACCGAGTAGTGAAAATTTCGATTAGTCAAGTCACGATTTAAATAGGAAGGAGGGAGTAGTTAATTACAAGGGTGTTTCAAGGCTGTATTTGTGTTCACATTCATGTGAAAGCGATAGCAATGAACATAGCGATGAGAGATACGACTGAGCTCAAAAAATTATTTTCGGTGGTTCAACTGGTAGAATCTGCCGACGTACTAAATCGTGGTGGTAATACTATGCTGCATTGTAAAACTATGCTCCTTTTAGGGGAAAAAAAAGGAGAAAAGAAAAAATGACCTCTTTTATTTTGATTGATGTGTCAAATTTTTGTTGGATGATGGATCCAAAAAGTGATTTAGGGATCGTGCAAATGTTCTCTGTGTTTGGAGAATTAAGTCAGGGATAGGGAACTGCTTCGAGGAAGGAGAAAGGGACAAGAAAGCCATTGGATAAGACTTTTTCCTCAGAATTTTGAAATTTGGGGATAAGGACCCGAGTGAGAATCCATGAGAAGTGCTCGCTGTTCGTCTTTGAATGGAAATCAAATTTATTTGCATCTATGTGAGAGTTATGGATAGATGTGCTTTATTGCCTACAATTTACATTTTGTTTCCTTTTTTTTTAGGAATCAAATTGCCAACGACCTGCAGGGTGATCGAAATGGAGGTCTGCTATCCACTACCAGGTCACCACTTTGTCACAACTAAAGCCCAAAATCCATATTGATCCAAGAGGAAATGGACAAACCCAAGAAAAACAGACCCAAGTCCAAAAAGAAGGCTCATGCTCTAGAAAATTAAGAAACACTCTAGAGAACTCAGGAAAACCCTAGAAAGTTGATATTTTTTTGTAGAATATTTTAGACAATCTTGTAATTGTAAGAGGAAGAAGAGTCTAGATCAAGGATTTAGATCCTTCCATGGACAACTATATAACCCTTAAGGGGCAACCATTTGTAATCAATCAATCTGCAAAAACACAATCAATCCAAAAGCAAAGCATTCCACTTCTTCCAAGCTTGTTTCCAAAAACTCTCATTCCTTACATCGGGTGTTTTATTTTGCCTTACGGCAACAAAGGAGAAGGGTTAGCTTAAGTGAAGGTTGGGAGTAGCTTAAATGCCACACGGGTCTTGAATCTCTCACCCGTGACAACTTGCCCCTTGTACTTGAAGCTAGGAGACGGATTTTTTTTTTGTTTATCTTTGTAATGCCCTTATTCGATTTGAAGATAGTATGACTATTTTACGAGGAACAAGGTCCTTTTAGTGTTTTGCTTTATTAAGGTCACTAATGAATTATGAGCAATTAGTATGACTATTTTACGAGGAACAAGGTCCTTTTAGTGTTTTGCTTTATTAAGGTCACTAATGAATTATGAGCAATTCACAAAACAACGAAAACCTATATTTGGAGCCTTATTTCTCACACATCAAAATTCTAGAATGTAGCAATTTTGGATACTACCAAGTTGGTCTTCCGATCGGGATACTACCAAGTGAGGATCGCTGAAGGAGATGAACCAAAGACAACGTGTGTGACGAGGTATGGGTCTTATGAATTCCTTATCATGCCCTTCGGACTTACTAATGCACCAGCCACTTTTTGTACGTTGATGAAGGACATCTTCCATCCTTTCCTTGATAAATTCGTGGTGGTATACTTGGACGATATAGTCATATATAGTGCCACACTGGAGGAGCATGTCCAACACTTGCGAAAGGTGTCCGAGGTGCTGGAGAAGAATGAGCTATATATCAAAAAGGAGAAATGCTCATTCGCCCAACAAAAAGTCTATTTTCTTGGGCAAGATCAAAGAAGGAAAGCTACTGATGGATGAAGGCAAGGTTGGAGCTATCCAAGAATAGGAACCACCAACCAAAGTGCCAGAACTTCGTTCCTTTCTTGGGCTGGTCAATTATTATCGGCGATTCATTAAGGGGTACTCGGCTATTGTTGCCCCTTTGATGGACCTTCTAAAAAAGAATCAGGCTTGGGTTTGGACGGAGGAGTGTCAAAGTGCCTTTGAAGAATTAAAACAAGCTGTGATGTCCGAACCAGTGCTGAGCTTGGTCGACTACACCAAGCCATTTGAGGTACACACTGATGCTTCTGACTTTGCTATTGGAGGGGTTTTGATACAGGAAAATCATCCCATAGCATATGAAGTCGAAAACTTAATGATACGGAGCGGCGTTATACCGTCTATGAAAAGGAGATGACTGTGGTGGTTCATTGTCTCCAAACGTGGCGCTATTACTTGTTGGGTTCAAAGTTTGTGGTGATGACGGACAATATTGCCACAAGCTATTTTCAGACACAGAAGAAGCTAACTCCTAAGCAAGCACGATGGCAAGTCTTACTTGCGGAATTTGACTTCGAGTTCATCTATAAACCAGGAAAGGCAAACATTGCGGCAGATGCTCTAAGCCGCAAGGCAGCTTTGGTGGCCTTGTCAAGAGGGAAAGACCCAACGTTTCTGGATGCAGGATGCCGTTCTCTATACAAAAGGTAATCGGGTCTATCTTTCGAAATGGGGAAATTTAAGGAAGAAGATCATAAAGGAGTGTCATGATTCCAAATAGGCTGGACATCCCGGAGCACGACAAACCATGGCCCTGGTAAGTGAATGTTACTATTGGCCTGGCATGAGCGATGATGTAGAAGCATATGTAAGGACATGCTTTGTTTGTCAACAAGACAAGGTGGAACAACGATCACCAGGAGGACTTCTAGAACCGCTCCCCATTCCATCTCTACCATGGGAAAGTATTTCTAAGGACTTTAATGTGGCATTACCAAAGTCCGAGGGATGCAGATCAATTATAGTGGTGGTTGATCGCTTCACACAAAGTATGCAATATTCATCCTAGCTCCGATGGACTGTAGAGCCCAAGAAGCGGCTCGATTCTTCCTTAAGCATGTTGTCAAGTATTGGGAGTACAACAAAATATCGTGAGTGATCGAGATCCGTGGTTCATAGGCAAGTTCTGGACAGAACTGTTCAAGCTCTTGGGAATGGAACTCAACTTTTCAACAAGCTTTCATCCTAAAAAAGACGGTCAAACTGAGAGGATAAATGCCTTGTTGGAACTTTATCTGCGGCACTATGTTAGTGCCAATCAACGGGATTGGGCAAAGCTATTGGATGTGGCCCAATTCTCCTATAATTTACAAAAGTCGGAATCTATAGGGAATAGTCCGTTTGAACTGGCAACGGGACAATAACCTGCGACTCCTAACACATTAGCTGGGGGTTACACGGGAAGCAGCCCTGTCGCTTTCAAAGTTGCTAAGGAATGGCACGAGCAAGCGGACTTGGCACGTTCACAGCTTAACAAAGCAGCTAAGAGGATGAAGAAGTGGGCTGATAAGCATCGAAGGCCTTTGGAATTCCAAGTAGGCGACCTCGTAATTATAAAGCTCATACCCCAACAACACAAGGCCCTACGAAAGGTACACAAAGGCCTAGTAAGGAAGTATGAGGGCCCTTTTCCCATGTGAGTAATCTCAAGCCATACCATCAAGATGAAGAAGAACCGGAACGAGGCATATCTAAGCGTGCACCGACGGCAGTAGTAACCACTTCCTACGACAAAGAAGTGGAAGAAATATTGGCCGATCGAGAAGACAGACGATTCGAAGTACCACGCTATAAGGAGTACCTCATCAAGTGGAAATACTTGCCCATGGAAGAAGCTAGTTGGGAACCTGAAGACTCCTTGTGGTAATTCAAACAATAGATCAAAGACTTCAAAAACGTCGCAACGAGGACGTCTGCGACATAGGTGGAGGAGGATGTCACAACTAAAGCCCAAAATCCATATTGGTGCAAGAGGAAAGACCCAAACCCAAGAAAAAAAAGGCCCAAGTCCAAGAAGATGGCCCATGTTCTAGAAAATTAAGAAACACTCTAAAGAACTCAAGAAAACCATAGAAAGTTGATATTTTTTGTAGAATGTTCTAGACAATTCTTGTAATTGTAAGAGGAAGAAGAGTCTAGATCAAGAATTTAGATCCTTCCATGGACAACTATATAAACCCTTTAAGGGGAAACCATTTGTAATCAATCAAGCTACAAAAACACAATCAATCCAAAAGCAAAGCATTCCACTTCTTCCAAGCTTGTTTCCAAAAACTCTCATTCCTTACATCGGGTGTTTCATTTTGCCTTACGGAAACAAAGGAGAAGACTTAGCTTAAGTGAAGGTTGGGAGTAACTTAAGTGCCGCACGGATCTTGAATCTCTAACCCCGTGACAATTGCCCCTTGTACTTGAAGCTAGGAGACGGATTTTTTTTTTGTTTATCTTTGTAATGCCCTTATTCGATTTGAAGATAGTATGACTATTTTACGAGGAATAAGGTCTTTTTAGTTTATCTTTGTAATGCCCTTATTCGATTTGAAGATAGTATGACTATTTTACGAGGAATAAGGTCCTTTTAGTGTTTTGCTTTATTAAGGTCACTAATGAATTATGAGCAATTCACAAAACAACGAAAGGCTATATTTGGAGCCTTATTTCTCACACATCAAAATTTTAGAATGTAGCAATTTTGATGATCAATATCCAGAATGGGTGAATTATAACTACTACAGTACTATCTAGTTAAAACCCTTTTAGGCATCATTGTTGGATGTAATTGATGCGATCATCAATCTTACATATATACTAATATATATTTTATCATTAATTTAGATTTTTTTACAATTATTTCTTCGATAAACATTATCATTTTCAACTTCTTCTTCTTTTTAAGTGATAGGATTGTTGCTGTTGGACCTTCTGTTAATAGATTAATGCATTCTCGATAAAACATTATGACACGTTATCACTTTGTTCAGATTCTTTCTTAATCTAGGAAAATGTGTACGAGGTAAGTTAAATACCCTTAATATTATCTGAGGTAAGCTCTTATTTTTTTGGCAGATATTGGCTCTAGTACTGTTATACTTTCTCAATATGTTGGTATTATTTGGATTGATAAAATGAGAGAAAGAATGAAATAGAGTATTCCCACGGAATGAATAGAGTATGCTGTCCGGAATCAGATTCATTCTCCAACTCCAGTTTTCATTCCTTAAGAACCCCCAAGTATTAGGCCATTCATGAAAGGAATTAAATCATTTATTTTTTTTCCCTTTCCCAAGATTAAGATTAAAATTTAAACAAAAATTAAAATTAAAATAAAACTAATATTAAAATGAAACTGGAAAGACGTTTAAAAATAAAGAGAATTACAAATTAGTATCACTTTTGAATCTTATTTACCATTGAGTGGTACCATATAATATCAATTACCATTTGGTTTTTTTTAATAAACATTTAAACATCATCTTCTCCATTTACCCTTTTCTTTTCTTATTTATAAGATAAACCCGAATGTTTTCTCTTATCTTCTCCATCGTCAACTACAGTCAATCTCCATAACTGCCACCTCTTTTTCTTCTTCGTCGTATCTCCATCACCTTTTCCTTGTTGCCAACGAACAACATAACTATGCTAGCTTTCCTCGTCATCATCCACCTCTATACTTATCCTTGTCACCACGTCGGGGATCTTCATCACATTACCACAACCTTCCCCTTATCCCGAGAACGTCCCTTCCTTTACATAGCCTTCAGTAATTTTTGGTCTTCAAGCATCATCACCGCCACTGTGATTATCCTCCTTATATCTGTTATGTTAATCACCTAAATAAGTGTCCCATTGAAAGTTTTACTCACTCCGTCTCCCCCCAATCAATGACCATTTGAAAACATTATTTTGCATTTCACACACTAGAATTTAAAGCAAGTGCACTGTTTACAGTAATTGTTTAATCATGCTCAATTTTCTATGAGTGCATTGTATAATTATGATGATGCACTGTTTGCACCGATAATGCACTGTTGGTGAAAATGGATAGAGAAATTGACGACCACGATGAAGAGAAAAACATGGGAAGATTGATGGCAAGGATTTCGTTGTGGTGGTTTCACACTTGGGTTGCTTGACGTATTGTATAGTTATGAGGGTGCAGTTTTTACTCCGATGACACACTGGTGGCATAGATGGATAGATAATTAACGATGATGGTGTACAATAGGAAAATTTTAGAAGATTGAAGAGGTGGGAGGGGATTTCATTATGTTAGGTCCACAGGTGCAACTTAGAGGGGATGAATAAATTGATTCAACTTATATCAGGTAAATGTAAAGGATTTAATTATTTGAACATTGATGTTCGTTGCAGACTTAGTTGTAGACTTTTAAGGTAATCTACAACAGAGACTCAAATTATGTAAGTTTATCTTTATTTTTCTGTAGTAATTAATTTCTGGCAGTTCTAAAAATACCAAGCAATGAAAACAAGTAAAGAATATAAGATTTATACTGGTTTAAACACTCGTTATCAACAAATAATAGAAAGCTTAGTTCAGTCTTCCCTTAGTGATTAGTATAGTCAATCCAAGAGATGAGTTCACTATCTTCTTGTTTATGCCGTACAAGATAACCCCTTTTGTAAGCTTTCTAACATGTCCAGAGATTAAAAAACCTAGATCCTTGCACAGATTCTTCACTGGACTCTTCTGTAACTTTTATTCTTATATGCAGACTAGTGAACTCTCTGCCTGTTTTCTTCTCAGTTTAGCTCACTTGAGTAACTTTGAATGTTGGATTGTTTTGCAAGATTGTACTTGTAATCTCTTGTTAATAGTCTACTCATCGAGATTCTTCGATCCCCTTTTATAGGTTGAGGAAATGAACCTGTGATTTGTGTATAGGATCTGATGTGATAGCTGATCACATGTGAACCTCAACTGATGTTGAAAACTCACCTATTTCAGATCCTCGTACTGTCACACTTTGAACCTCAGACCTCTGATCCAACCTCAGCAACCATCCCTGCTGTACTCCAGTCTGATGCAGTTTAGTCTGCACTCAGTACTGTTGAGACCTCGTCTGCACCCAATCCCTGCTGCAACTTCGTCTGTGCCCAGATTTGATGCACTTCATGCATTACTATGTTGGTCCTCGTTTGCAAGTTCAATCCTAAATCCTAAAGTATTTGCAGGTCTTTTATTACCCATGTATGTCTTAGTTTCTTAGTTGAAATCCTCTGTAATAATCTGTATTTGGTGGCCCACATAATGCTCTCCATCTGTGGCCGTATACTCTCCAACATCTGACCTACACTACAGCCACTTACCTAAATTTTAGCCTAAGCACACTAACAACATCATGGCTAATACTCCTAGGTTTTGTTCATCAATTTCTATACAAGTGGAGGGATTACACATTCCTATCAATCTCCCCTTAAATTGATGCTAACAAAACTTCTAAGTAAAACAACAAGCTTACTATCTAAATTACATCTATACAAGTGGAGGGATTGCACATTCCTATCAATCTCTCCCTAAATTGATGCTAACAAAAATTCTAAGTAAAACAACAAGCTTACTATCTAAATTACATCTGAATTACATTGCTTCGAAAAATAACTTGAGACTATAGAATAGTAAAGAAACTTATCATGTGATGCTCATTGCATTTTGCTATGCTTGTGATGTTGTTCCTCTGATGTTCCTCTGCTGTGCTTGTAAGGTTGTTCCTCTGGTGTTCTTTGATATCTTCTTCTTTCCTCGTGGGGTTGCTCCCTTGAATTCTATGGCTTGATGTCCTTTTCCCTTGAGGCTTTGGCCGTTTTGCATACCTTTCTCCTTTTGCTGTAGCTGTTGTTCTTATTTTGAGGTCATTTGTAGTTTTCTCCTTGTCTGTAGCTTTTTCTGCAGACCTTTGAAGCCTTGTTGCCCCTTTTTCATGCTCTGCAATCTTCTTCTCCTTTTTGTTAGCATTAAGTGCCAATATGAGGGCTTCAATTACAGTTCTCAAGGCTCTGAGTTCAGAGGAGATGGTCTACTGAGCAATTGTGGCTTTGGTTGTTTCAGTTGAAGCATGTTTTCAAGCAAACATAATTTGGTGTCGTTGTTACAGATATGCTATGTAAGTTGTTGTTGAGTGGCTTGCAAGGCTGTTTGAAGTTTGCGTAGATCAATAGAGTGTTGTCATATTAGTTTATTTAGGTTAGATGCACTGAGTCGATACTGCTGGACGTTTAGTGTATTAGCCCTTTTTGATTTAATCTATCAGCCCTTCTACTATGTTGTGGAGGGTTGCCTGGAAATCTTCAAAGTATTGTGTCCTCGTTATTTTCTCGACTTCTAGTTCCCTTGCAACTGGTTGTAAGCTGCTGAAGAGATCCTTGAATGCATCCTTTGTCCATTGATGCATGTTGTAGACCTCCTGATCTAATTGCCTAAGTCTGTATTCCACGGCAGTCTCTGATGGAGATGAATTCTTGATGTACAGACGTTGCAGTCTCTGTTGCAGTTCTTACGATTGAAGATGACCTTTCTATGATAGGTGTCATTTTAATATCTCCAAGAGTCTGCCTCAGACGTTTGGTTGTAGTTTGAGGTGTTATTTGAAGATTAGATATACCACTGTAAAATAGGCCTTGAGAAAAGCATACAGATAGTGGGTCTGCCCTAGGTGGTGAAAACTCGATGTTTAGTGGGTGTAAGGTTCAAGATTCAACCTAGAGGGGGGGGGGGGGGGGGGGAAA
>LIEC01006695.1:11385-24438 GCA_001925005.1 Drosera capensis
GGGATGAATAGGTTGTTTCAAAAATTATTCAAACTTTTGATGAAGAATACTAGTTTTTTGCAGATCACTGTTGTATGTAGACCACTTAGTTAGTCTGCAGATGATGCTTGGTGGTTTGCAGCAGAGAGTTCAAACTTTTTGAGCTTATCTCTATTTGGCTGTGATGATTAATTTCTAACAGTTCTAAATATTGAGCAATGAAAGCAAGTAATAAACATAGTATTTATACTGGTTCAGACACATCAAATGATAATCGAGAGCTTAGTTCAGTCTTTCCTTAGTGACCAGTGTAGTCAAGCGAAGAGGTGAGTATCATTATCTTCTTGTTTGTAGGTTACAAGAAACTTCTTTTTACAAGCTATCTAACTAGTACAAAAGATGAAGAACTCAAATCCTTTGCATAGATCCAAGCTATAGGATTCTACTGCAAGATGTATTCTTCTGTAGACTAGTGACACATCTTTTACTGAGATCTTCATAAAGTAGCTTTCTTGAGTAATGTTTGAATATGTGATTGCTTTTGCACGTTTTCCTTTCAATCTTATTCAACAGCCTTACTTAAATGAGCCTTAATAATTCCTTTTTATAGCCTCAGGAAATGAACCTAACAAACATGATATTGTTTCTGATGTGACATCTTGCCATTCGTGTCCCCCAACATCTTGTTTCTGATGCTGACAGTTCACTTACTTCAGAATCTTGTACTGTTGCTATTAATTGCGTATAATAGAGACCGACATAGTAAAACATATAGTCATTTGAAAAACTGATATGAAAAATGCATAATATGTTTTGATGAAGTACAATTGATTGAAATTTAAACCAACTATTGTTATAAACTTTATAAAAACAATTGATCAAAATGTTTTTCTTATGTACAAATTATTTTATGTCGGATACTGTGAAAATTGTACTGTATTATTTAAATGGAATCTTTCAAGTGTAGGTCACGAATTAAATTTGTTAGAGAATAGTTTTTGTGAACAAAATTGGAGAGGAAACCCAACAAACAAAACTTCAAAATTGACTGACATAAGCCCATTCCAATGAGGCGAATTTAGCCCAATGCTCAAAAGAGAAAAACACATGGTAAAGTTTTAAAATCATTTGCAACAATTTTTCTATTTTTATCTCTATTCTACGGTGTCGTTTTTTACATATAGGGACTCAGTTTTCATCTTATGACTAATAGTTTTCTTTAAGTTTCTAAAGGAAATCATGAAGGATTTCTCTTTGGTCAACCGAATAATCCCGGAGGATCTTTTAACCCAGCTTTCGCTGACGGGCTCACCATCACAAAGTAGCTCCACACTCAACAAATTTTGATCCCTTGACCTCTCCTCTTCTTGGAGGAGTTGGTTGAACGACTTACCACGTGGGATGAGGATGATCCCCTATAGGTTTATTTAGGTTGGTTCCTTATATACACTAAAATCTACTTAAAAAATTAAAGAAAAAATAGAATTTATTTCTAACAAAAACACGACTAACAAAAAATAGAATTTGTCGATAAACCAAATCAAGATCAGAGAAAAGAAAAGCCTTGAGAAAAAATTCTAAGAAAAAAAAACTCAAATCTTGTTTCAAGTCTCAAGCTCAAAGAAATCCCAAATTGATATCCTTTCGAAAAACTTCCAACTTGATACAAAATAGAAAAAAGATATGAATAATTCGGAATAAAAAAGAAAAAACCTCATTCAAACCCTAGGATCTGCATCAAAAAAATCAATTTGATAACATCTCATGAATCGTCACGGAGAGAAAAACGGAGAGGAGAGAGAAATTAAATGGGTAGAGAAAGGGGTGAGTGATGGACACAATTTCAAAAAGGTTGATATGTCACTTTTTTGGATATAGGGTAGGTGAAATGGATTCTCCAGAGCTAGCTAGAGAACCATGAGAGAAATAGTGAACCAAATATGGAAGAAGATAAAGATACAGAGTCAATTATGTGGTTGTTTTTGACAAATTCCTCAAACTTATAAATAGGGACAAGGACCCCATTGTAAATGCTTTAAATAATTCAAAAAATTGAATTTTTTTGGAGGGAATCCAATATTAATTAGGATTCTCTTTTAGTATATTTATAGAATATGATCTGAGATTCAAACACTTGGAGAAGTAGACGAGCTATTTTTATGGTTTGAGGTATAGACAAATCTAATAACAGGATCGTCATAAATAGTTCTAGAATACCAACGTAAATTAAAAAACGATCATATATGTATATCAATCATTATGATATGCTGCGAAAAATACTCATGACTTGTACATAATTGGATTAATCAAATATGTGAATTTGAAATATGAACAAACGTCGTTAACAGACTCTACTTTCCTAATGCCCTTGATAACCGGTGGATGACACGGTTAGGGTTAGAAAAAATGACCTACTTGGTAATATTTATAGACGTAACAATTATTTGACATACTCATCACGAATCAATAAATATCTACCAAACTAACACTAGCCGGTTCATATTACACTAAATAAGAACTCATCATCTCACTTAACTAGAACAACTAGTTAGCCTGACAACAATTAATATAACCCACATATGGAAAGATTTATAGATTAAATCTAACATTATCTCACTTGGGTTTATTAATTATAAAATAAACCAAAATTTTAGAAAGCAATTCTAGTTGTGAGAAGAATACAAAAGACGAGATAATTAACAATTTTGAAAATGTACGCACAATCAACAACATCATTGGTTTACAAACGTTTTTCTAAGTCAATTCGATCCTATAGACCTTTCAAGTTCAGAATAATGGTGAAAACTGCATGTTTTTTTTTTTTTTGCGACACAGAACCTTCCATGGTCACAAAACATTAAACTATACTAAAATGAACTTAATATGGTAGTGTGGCAAATGGATAATTCTCAAACGTTATCGTCATGTATTGTTCTCTTGTCGGTCACAAGATTTCTTCCTTACGTATCAACGTACGAACGAGAAAATCACTTGGTTACGACAAACTAAGTTATATGTCTTGACTTTATGTATCACACATGAATATTTTATGTCTCCCAAGATATATATTAAGGATCAATTTATTACCTCAAACCTTTGCTCAAGAATGACACAAAACTGGAGACTTTGATAACGTGAAGCCATGCATAGAGAGCACCAATGTGTTCTTATAATAATAAATTACGTCCAGTTTACTTGACTCCATCATAACAAAAGTAAAAAAGTACAATAGAGAAAAATATCAAATGAATAAATACCTAATATCCCTATTGAACTTTATGTCATAAAGGACGCATCGACAAAGGTCTTAGAACAATGATGAGTCTACCTTATCATTTATTCCACACGCTCTATTATAACATAGACTCTTGTGATACTATATTTTTAATAAACAACATAGAAGTTAATATCATAATGCATATGCATGAGTCCACATAAAGTAATTAACAACAACAACATAAAACAAGTTCGTCAATAGAAGGATATAATACGAAATAACATGTTATATGTATAAAAACATAACCGGGAGAATAATTATTTCTATTTCTCAAAATGAGATATTGTCTTGCTTGTGAAAAAAATATCCTTGTTTTTCAAACTCCAAGAGAGTCGGAACCTATAGAATCCATCAACTATAAGTCTTAAAACTCATGGACTCGTCTAGAAGAAACACAGCGTTGTAATATACCACTCATATAGAAAATAAGATGTAAGGTCCAAGATATAACATAGAGAGGGGTGAATAGGTTAATTCGATTTTTAACAATTTTATGCAGGGAATTAAGATTTTACAGACCACTATTCTATGCAGACTACTTGAGTAGTCTGTAGTTAATAGTTCGAGGTCTACTGCAGAGATTCTAATTCTTGGAATTTATCTCTATTTGGCTGTGAATGTTGATTTCTAACAGTTCTAATATCAAGCAATGAGAGCAAATAAAGAGACATAGTATTTATACTGGTTCAGACACTTGTTATCAATTGATAAACAAGAGTTTAGTCCAGTCTTTCCTTGGTAACCAGTTTAGTCAAGCCAAGAGGTGAGTATCACTATCTTTTTATTTTTAGCTTACAAGACAACTTCTTTTTACAAGGTTGACAACTTGTAGAAAAGATAAAGACCCACTCTTCACACAGATTCAGCAATCTGAACTCTGTTGCAAATAGTGTTCTTCTTATAGACTAATGAACTCTTCTTTTCACAATTCAATTCTCTTGAGTAATTTTTGAATGTTGATTGCTTTTGCACACTTGTCTTTCAATCCTTATTCAATAGAATTTCTCCAAGAGCTTCATTGGTTTCCTTTTATAAGCTTTGGAAACGAACCTATTGCAGCTTGACACTATTTTTGATGCTGACATCTCGCCACTCGTGTCCCCCACCATCTCGTTTTTTGATGTTGACAGGCCACTATCTCCAGAATTTGTGATGTTACTGCTTTAACTCAAATCTTCGTTTGACTGACTCCAGACCTTTGACCCCACCATCAGCAACCACCTCTACTACACCGAGTCTACTACACCTTAGCCTGCATTCTGTACTGTGAGACCTCGTCTGCACCCAGATCTGCTGCACATTGATGTATTTTGTGTTGGTCCTCATTTGTAAGCTCAGTTTCTAGATCCTGAAGACTTTGTAGTTCTTTTGTTGTTCATCAATGTCTTAATTGTTTATCCAAAGCCCTCTGTAGTAGTCTGTATCTGGTGGCTCATCTGATCTTCATCATTTACTGCCGTCTGCTCTCCAACATCCAACCTAGACTGCAACTACCTACTTGACTTTTAGCCTAAACAAAGTAACTGCATTATGATTAATATATCTTAGTTTGTGACATCAATTTCTATACAATTGGAGAAATTGGATATTCCTATCATAAGGATAGTAAAATCTACTCCCACAGATCACAGAGAACATATGCTTCCACTTGATCATGAAGAGGAGAAATAGACAAAGGCACTTTATGATGATACAAGATCATCCTCATGGGCAATAAATAAAATATATTTCTCTAACTCTGTGGCAAGAATTGATTTCACACACTTGTACTATTAGTAATTGAAAGGGCTAATACCATCATAACCAAACAAACTCCTTTGCGTAGTATGCTTGACACGAAATGTATGACTCCCAACTAATGGTGCTTAATAAAACTGTGTTGATGTGTAGCGTTCAAATGGAATAAGTAGATAGAGAAGATCCCAAAACATCATCACTCAAACACCTTTAGGTCGAATGTGTGATGCGAATTGCAAATATCTTCACAATTAAGCACCTCCACTATATATAATAGTGAAGCAAATTATTCTCATCTGTTCCTCGATTTATGAAAAGAACTTCCAAAGGAATTTTAGTCTTGTTGATCAAAGATAAGATAGTAGTCAATGTATACTCAAAAAACATATAAATATACACCCAAGACCACGAGATTACAAGCATCATCATGTATACACCTTTGGGTCGGATGCATGACATGCAGTTGTAAATCTCTCAACATAGTAACGGATTTGAGAATTAAACGAACCATACATGATTTACCACCTTTGGGTGTATACATCCCAATGACGATTCTCTCTCAGCCATATCATAACGATGCCAAGCCTCCTACTTTTAACACCTAACTGTCTCCTTTGGGAGTATGATCAAACATTAAATAAGAGGTATCTTATAACTTTATGAGATATATTTCAGAAATACGAACAAGAATGTCCCTTTGGGGACTATAACTCAAACGTGAAACATCTTCAAGATAAGCATTTTAAGTTACTCACATAACCGGATTGTGGTTTAACAAAAAGAACTTGATGGAATATATCAAGCATTAAACCACACATATTAATTATGTCGTCTTATATTTATATACAAAAGCTACATCATTATTTATTTCACTGACCTTTATACCTTACGCATCATCCAAAATTGAATCTAGACATACTTGTCTAGCGACGCAAGGTCATGAGCCCAATAAAAATGTCCAGAAATTAAAACAGCCCAAAATAAACACCTGCATTGTCCATATAGCTCATAGAGCTCAACCCAAAAAAAGAAATGATGTTTTCAATACATCTCTTTTTTTATAATTAGATTGATCACCTATTGAAGAGATGATATGCCTAGCCATCACAAGAAACATGGCTCATATATTTAATCCAGATATTATAAATTACTTCCAATTTAAACTCATAACTTCAATGTATGAATTAATCAATCATTCTATCCAAATGCGATTTATGAAATGTTTGTTGCCCGACTATAATACTCATGACCACAAAACATGATAATAGCCTTTTAAACTTAAATATATTACAGGACTTGCAACAAATATCCAGCATAGGCATCAAAGAACTTGGGTTTTAATATGCACATCCTTTTAACAGATGAGTGTCATGATCTAAAGCGTACACTCTTAACCTCTTCGTGACATTATCATAACTTAGATTTATCCTTTTTTCACATAACTCTGAACAATATTTCAGAAATATCCAATATACGTAGCAGCATAAAAGAGGACATATAAATATAAATATAGATCCCTATCAAATGTGTTTATCATTGATCAAATATTTGATTAAACAATGATGAAAGCAACATGTCAACACACTAGGGCTCTAAACCATATTAATCTGGCATCCATCAAAATATAGTTTCACGGTAACAGATCAAGCGCACCATTTATCCAACTCAAGCTGGCCATTTACAAATTACACTGACGCATAATTTGAATTTATCGTCACATATAAAACCGAAATCACTGCAGGCCCATTTGATAACTCTTTCATTCTATCAAACATTAATATTCTTGGTGATTAATGACGAATAAAAGACTCAATCAACCAAGTTTATTTTACTCTTTCAGATATTGCATAAAACAAAATCTCGAAGTGACAATTCCATTGTGGAGTATTGATCTAATAGATCAACTAAACTTATGACTGATTGAGTGTTCAAGAACCTATCACAAAATTACCCCTTGATCCCTGTTCAAAATGTTAAATATAACAACACCAAGGATTTGATAAGCCATGTTTCTTAACTTACAAATTGTCATAAATCTTCAAAATAGCAAGCATAACGAACAAAAATCACATGACTCAAAATAGATTTATCATGGCGTTGTGATCGAAATTCAAACAGTATTCCAGATCGATTCTTAAAGCTTTTTAAAATCATATTTTGAATACATATTTCTAGATATGACAACATCAAAATGGCCGAGTTAGCCTATGGCAATAGGGAACCATGCTGACTCATATACCTGGAATCTTTTAAGCCAAAAAATTGAGTCAATATTGGCAAACCGAATCGTTCGCATATGGAAATATTTAAGACAAAACTAGTCCTCGATTATTCCCAGAAAAGCATGAAAACACCAACTAGTCCTCAAAGTTGAAGCTTGAAGAGTATGCTATTGCACTATATAGCTGTGATTTGTCATGAGTCTTCATCCTGAATGAGTATTCAGGATAAGTTCTTTTGAAGCACAGGTCATTCTGTTAATGGATAATCAGTTTCATGAATCTAGGATCTTCGAGAATTTTATATCTTGCCTGGAAAATCATTGTCCATTTTTGTACGTTACTCCCTCCCCAAACAAATAAGTGGTCCTATGTAATGGTTATCCTTTCCATTTTGTCTGCAATTGCTCCTTGGGGATAATGTTTTTCCTTCGGCGTCATTCATTTATTCAAGCAGAGCTACGGTATATTTTTCCTTTTCATGTTTTACATGCTAAGAGATATAAAAAGACATGGTATATGATCAGTGTCTCCAGAAACTCTGTAGGCTCTGCCTTGTTGCTTGGCTTAGTGATCAAATCAATTAACTAAAGTTGAATGGAGTTTGGTTTGTGATATCAACTTCTTCCTCTACTTTCCTTTGGAGCTTTTTGTTCTTCTGTTGGATGATCGCCTAAGCCGTAAGTATTGAATTGTTTCTTGGCCACCTGATAAGCGGCCTTCACTAATCAGGCCGAATTGTATTCCTTTCAAGCCTTCATTTTTCTGGTTTCAATGTTTTCTTTTGCAGAAAGTATTGCTTGGAACTTTGGATACTGTTACATTACACATTCTTTTTCATGCAGGGAAAGAATTTATCACATGGAAGTTTTAATGATCAAAATGGCTGATGCAAGTATTGCTTAGAACTTTGGAAGCTGTTACATTACACATGCTTCCTCATGTAGCGAAAGAATTTATTACATGAAAGCTCACTGATCAAGATGGCTGAAGAACAGCATTAGAGTTGCATCTGAATCACTTGTCGTTAACTTCTGCCAGCTTTAGAGTATATTCTCTATCTTAGTCTGAAGTACTCTGCGTATTCGGGCAAAATAAGTTCAATAACAAGGGCTTGTATTCTATGTTTGGTGTAGTATATATACAATTTGATATTTAGTATGGCAAAGAGTCATTTGCCCTAGAGTGATTGCTTCAGTAGGGAGCACACACATTTATGCAACTATAATTGCAGCTTGAACGCATTCCTGCATATTTATTAGATCATCGTCTGTATCATCCTTGCTTAATGTTGTCCACTGAGTTCGTTATATCCAAGAATGAAGAGTTATTTCCTGTGATAGTTTCCTCTTACAATTTGGAAGCTACTTTTAGCCTTTCATGGGTTAAATTATTGTGCCAATCGTTTAAATAATAATCAACAACATACAAGATTTATCATATTCAGGGGATGAACTATATCAAAGAATATAGAACATCACCTGATTGCTGCCAACCGTTGAAAGGCAAGTGTGCCTAAGAACACAGTACAAAAAAATTGATAACCCTATTAAGTACTGTGGTACGGCTATACAAAATGGTGTTGATACCAAAGGCCATCTTCTTTTCCTGGAGGATAATAAGGTCCTTCGCAAAAGCACTTCAGCCTCAACATCAAGGCATCATGTTCAGGTTTTATGTTTCTAAAGATTACATCATCGCGCATCCTTCAGATCTCATATACCATAGCACAAAACAACAACCTTGCAAGCTTCTTCCTGAACCGTTTCCCTTTGATGAGTTGCCTCTCCATACATTGAACAATCTCCTTACATAGGACCGCAGGGATCCTTTCTTTACATCTGGAACTCCACTCTTGCAAGATCTGGGCAGTGAAAACGCATTTGAAGAACAAGTGATCATGGGATTCAAGCTCCACATGACAAAAAACGCACGTAGAGACGTCCAATCCACCCATTCCAATAAGCCTGCCCTAAGTAGCAAGCTTTTGCTACGCCATCTTCCAACAAATATGTGAATGCCTAGGAATGTGTCCAGATTTCCAGAGCAATCCATACCATCAAAACCTTGGTGCAACAGTTCTCATAGCTTCCCATGCATTCTTCGAAGAGAAAAAACCAGATCCATCTCCTCCCCATATACAAACATTAGTACCCCCATGGATATAGGGTAAGTTACCACCATCAAGCATATCAATAACAAAAGAAGGCAGCAACCAAACACAGTCCACAATAAAAGTGGACAACATTGCATTAGAAGGGACCATATTATTTTTGTGCATATCAGGAAAAGCTAAGTACAAAGACCCAAGAGAAGACCATTGATCATACCAAAAGCTCACATCTCTGGCATTTTCAATTCTCCAGTGGATGCTTCCTTGAGCCAGTTGCCTCAGTTATAGGATCTTCCTCTAGGCCCATGAAGAAGACTGAGGAATAAGCAAGTTCCAGAAACTCGCTGAGTGAAGAAGGTTTGCATTAACCCACGCACTCCATATGTTTCTTTCCCGAGAGGCAAGAGACCATATATGCCTTATTATCAGACTCTTGTTTCATTCACCCATGTTTCTGATGCGCCTAGGCCACATTCTCTCAAAGGCAGACAGATTACAAACCATAATACATGGTTACTTCCATGCTGCAAAGAAGAGGAAACATCTGAAGATTTTGTTAAGCTCTTGAATAGTTGCCTTAGGTAGGAGAAAACAAGACATCCAGTAAATGGGAATTTCTTGGAGGACTGACCTGATAAAGACTACCCTGTCTGCATAAGAGAGACACCTATTTTCATAACCCATAGCCTTGTCTCACACCTATTGAGGATATGAGTGAATCGTTTTGCTGGTGTGGTCGTGGATGTAAGTCAGATTCGACTGAACCACGTTAAATCCCTGTATTCATCATTCTTATTTTTTGCTTTACTTTCTTGCAAAAGTTGATGGGTTAATAGTTGAACCCAGCTCATATATGTATTCTACTCAGGTCCGATTAGGACGTGGTTTCCTCCTTGGGCTCTCCCCTGAATCTTAAAAAGTGGTATCAGAGTCCATGGTTCGTTAGGCCGGAATGTTGGACCGAGATATGCAGGTTAAGAATCCCCTGGTGCGTTGCGTTGCTGGTTCGCAAAGAGCACAGAGAGGGTTGATTAGGTGTGTTAATGACTCAGTCCTAGTATGCAGGTAGAGAAGGCCCATTGATTCAGGCAGTGGCCTAGTCCAAGAATGCGGGTAGAGAAGGCCCATGGATTCAGGCTCAAGGAGGAGTTGGTGATGTGGATGGACTCACACATAAGGGGAAGATTGTTGAGGATATGTGTGAGTAGGTTTACCCACATCGACCGTGGAGAAAAAGAAAGTGTAGAATATATATATATGAGCAACCCAAAATCCATCAGCTTAAGCTTTTGGGTTAACAGTTGGGCCCAACTCACGTGTGTATTCTAGGTTTTCTCCTTGGGCTCTCCCCTGAATCTTAACAAAACCTTGATGAGAAGACTTCTATAATGTGAGAGTTTATTTCCAAAAAAGATCAAAGGGACACTCAAGTAAGTAGAAGGTAAGGAGCTTTGTCTATACCCCCAAATTCCTTGGATGTGCATAGTTCCCTGGTCTGACGGTCCAGACACAAAGAGTTCACACTTTCCCCATACTAGGCCTCATGCTAGATACTGAGGAGAACATAGAAAGGCCAGCCTTAAGAGTTTTCATAGAAGCAACATCCCCTTCACCGGAGAGGATAACATCATCAGCAAACACCAGATAAGTTAGCTTAGTTTTATTGCATCTCCAATGGTAGGGAAATGGTAGATTTGTGGCATAGTCCTTAAGTATACCATTGAAAACCTATATAAACATGATAAATAAGTAGGAGGTTAGGGGATCACCTTGTCTAAGACCTTTAAAATCTCTAAAAAACCCCCAAAGTTCACCATTTACACAGATGGAGAATTGGGTTGTGGTGATGGCTTCCTTAATCCATGATATCATCACGACAGGAATATGGTAGCCACCCTTAAGTATACCATCACATCGATGATGGGTTAAGTCATAGGCAATGTGTAAGTCAATCTTGACAGCTACCCTAGAGGAGTAGCCACCAAGATAATAATCTTTGAATAACTGTTGAGCAAGTAAGATGTTATCTAAGATCCTTTGACCCTTGACAAAAGCACGCTGGTTGAGGCCAAACGCAGATGGAAAGCCCACAATAATTATGTTAGCAATGATCTTCGAAATGCATTTATAAATAGTATTACAACATGAGATTGGCCTAAAGTCAGTAATAGATACGGGGTTTTGGCACTAGCAGTAGTGTTTGCCTCTCTAAGTAGCCTCCCTTTAGAAAAGAATTCCTTTACTATTGAAAGGACATCATGTTTAACCACATGCCAAGTAATTGTAAAAAATTTCACTGAGAATCCATTAGGGCCTGGGCCTTAACCTTTGGCATGGAGAATAAGACCCTTTTCACCTCTTCATCAGATACTGGAGCTATCATACCAGCTTTGTAAACATCATTGAAAGGGGAGAATAGTCCCTCAATATCAATAGGTGACACATTTTAATCCGTGGCAAAGAAAGAATTGAAGAAACCAACAATATGATGACTAAGAGTAGCCTTGCCTTCTATCACGTTACCATCAGCATCAAGGAGGGAAGATATGTTGGTGGAAGAATTTGGAATTCATGTCCCCGCGTTCAAGCCATTGGAATTTTGCCTGAGAAAAGCATCTTCATTCATCCTCATATCAACACAAGACTCCATCGAGAATCTCTCAAGCTGTGCCAACTCAATGCTAGTAGGATCAACAAGTAATTCCTTCTGAACTGATTCAACCTCTTGTCTAAGGGTCTCCACTCTTGAAGATATGTCATGAAAATGTAATCTGTTGAAGTCTTTTAGCTTTTTCTTGAGAGGCTTAAGCTTGATCACCAGTTTATAAATTGCACAGCCTCTAACATGAGTACACTATGCATCTTAAACAACCTTCATAAAATCTGAACGATGAATCCAAAAGTTAAAGAACGTGACATGTGTCTTTGGCCTAATACTAGGTCCAATATTAACAATCATACTGGAGTGATCAGATATATCAAGATTCAGGAAGTTAGCTTCAGATAAAGTGTAGCTGTTGATCCACTGGCTATTACACAAGACCCTGTCTAATTTGTTGTTGCATGTTCTTACTCCATGTTTCCTATTTGACTAGGTAAACTTGCACCCTTTGTATCTCAATTCAACAAGAGATGCATCTTGAATGCATTCCCTAAAACTACTCAAAAGATGGCATCCATTTCGATGTTCCTTTCATCTTGTCATCTGATTCAATAATATCATTGAAATGTCCCAGAATAGACCAAGGAACTTGGTCAAAAGCTACAGATTTGGATACTAAGTCACACCACAAGGGCTTTCTAGTCATATAAGATAATTCACCATACATGAAAGAGACCATAAAATCAAGGCTCTCCCTTGTGACAGATACCCTCTAATGAATGGCTTGATCATTTTGATCAACCATCCTGAAGCAAGATAACTTCGGTCCCAGCATACCCAAACATGACCCTTTTTTGAATGACCATACTTAGTAACCATATACTATCCAGGTAACATCGTAGCAAAAGTTGACTGAGATTTCTCCTCCTTTATCTTAATGTCCAAAATACCAAGAAGCTTCAGCCTCCTGGACAAAATAAGGCTCTTTATCTCGGCCTTCTCTATAGATTGATCTATGCCACGTATATTCCAGCAACCAAAAAACATGGAAAACTAATTATTATTGTACATATGATAAAAGAAGAAGTTACCTCTTTTTAAACTTTCGAGGTGATCCTAAAACATT
>LIEC01006696.1:0-19752 GCA_001925005.1 Drosera capensis
ATATTCGTTTTCATATCAAATCATATCTGATCGATATATAATATATATTATGTTTAATTATGTAATTTGTATAATATTTAAAATTTATAAAAAAAATACGCTTAATTATTATTATATATATATATCAAATTTTATATTTATATACATGTTAAAAGATAAAATGCTACGATATGTGGGGACGGGGAGAATATTTGTCTAAACTAATGAGACGGAGTAACCAATGTATACTCATGGTCATTTTCAAAAACAAAAATAAAGAAAATGTATACTTATGGCGGCGAAGAAGTTTTAAGTGGATTGTGTCAGGGTGTCATTGTCGCATTATGAAAGCGATGCACCCTGGAAGCAGGACACTAGCACTATTTATTAGGTACTCTTACCATCCATTTGGATTATGTGCGAAATATTCTATCATATGGTACCATTAGCCGTATCATCCAGTTGGATTATATGTCAAAGCTATATACTCCTGCCCTGTAGTGTTGAAAGTTTTAATAAAAATATGCAGATTTCATGGATATGTATTTTTCATTGTTATTTTTTTTTGTGACATGAAAATTATAATATTTTGATACGAATAAAAAATTTATGTATTTTTTATATTAAATAATATTAAAAATATGATTTATTATTGTGGGAGTAGTTGGTAGATAATTGTTGTGATTTGATGGGAATATCCAAATAAGTCTGTGTTATAATCTTCATGGGAAGGAGGAATTATCATTTGCTAATTCAGAGTCTGACTTTTGTTAAGCTGACAAATGTTACTTGCCCTTTAAACTTATAGAAAGCTAAGCTCATTATATTTTTGTTGGTCAAGTGTCTTAGAATTGATTTGAGAGGGCAAGTTTGTCTGGTATTTTGGCCCCTCGGCTTTGCTTAACGGTACATAATCTTTTAAACAAAATTCAACTTATGGAATGTAACTCGATTAGTTTCCACGTTTGATTGGTTGGTTTTAAATCCTGATGAATTAAACAATTTTTTGTGTTAAGCATGTCCGATTGTTGCTCCACGATGCTTATAATCGTAGGAGTCATGATGGTTTATCATCGCATTATGTGCTCATCTTGTCTTGTGAAGCTCATCTTGTCATGATGATCCTAGTTATTAGTATATAATGTGGTTTCCCTACAAGTCATAAGCATAAATACTTAGGAAGCACTTGTTTGAGATTACACAAATGGATGACTTGTGTAAATTTTTGTTTGACCATCGAGTGCAATCATCAATGATTTCAGTACTCCATCTAAACTTTTGCTTTAATTTTGATCGTTTGATCAATGTTATATGTTAGATAATTGAACTATGCGGTTTCGAGTTTTTCGCCAACTTTGATTGAAAACATCCCAAATGCACCAATAATCCAGCTTGAATTAATTAAAGCAAATCCATAGTTTTCTAAACCTAGTAATCTAATAAGCAAAGTGTGTTTTGTGTTATGGTACACCACTCATGATTATTCTAATCAAAGATTAATAAATCAACGTGTTGAACCCATTTTTGAGATATCAATGAAGATTCAAAAAAGCAGTCGTGATCACTTTTTTCGCTCAAGACTTTCGTTAACTGTAAGTCTCTAAATATTGGTACTTTTTTATTGTGTCTCCTTTCTGACTTTTGGGAAAAGGTCGACTAAACAATTTGATTTGGAGATCGGAGTAGATATCTGTATGTATGATGTTCAAAAATCTTGCTCGTAGAATTAGAATTATTGAAGAACTGTTACTTGCAAAGACATTTTTACCGTTTACATAAGAAAAAAAAAAATTAAGGAGAGGTAAACGACGAGGCTTGTTGTTTTCTTGGTCATCAAAAGGACCTGTCCGACATTTCACAAGAGTAGCAGCAAGAAAAGATTCATACTTTGATTCCGTTAAGCTTTTGACGCTGAACACTAATTAAGGATACTCAGTGTTTCTGACCTGCTAAGCAACCTTATACCTGGTGAAGCAATTTTATAAAAAATAACACATGACAATAAATAAGAGAGACAACGATCGAATTTGTATTCTCTTGTCACGGTTTGTTCTGATATCATGTTGTGAAATCAACTCTATCAAAAATATAAACTGATAATAAAAATTTCATTAATATATATCTTAACATTATCAATAAAGCAATGAAAACCTTATATTTTTGTAATAACGGATGTAAGGAGACAATTTTTGACGTCAAACTTTAGTTCTTAAGATTGTTGATGCAATTGTCTTATGAGAACTCCAATCAAATTGAATACAACTCAATCACTTGTGATACAGTATGACTTATTGCAAACCATATTGAGATATAAAATGTGAATAATACTGATCTAATCTATATCAAATGTTATATAAGATATATAAATAAACCACATAGGTAATAATAAATGAAGGAGTTAAGGATTGAACTCGTGATCTCTGATATCATATTGAGAAATCAATTCCATAAAAAATTTGAACGGATGATAGAAAATTATATTAATGTATATCTAACCGTGTTTGATATCGTTTGTCTGTTTGAGAAAATGAAGAAATTGGAAGTCCGAAACAAAAATTAGAAAAAGTAGTTTCACTCCCTTGTTTTTCCCTGATACTATGTCGTAGTTTGTTTACAATGTCGTAGCTTTGGTTATTTTAATTTTTATTAGTACTTGCAGCAATACGGAACAGTTCCCAAACAAGGTAGCTAAGAACAAAAGCATGAACTGTGCTCTAAAAATCCGTCACCTGATTCTACCTCTTAGAATATACTATCCCATAACTTGAATCTCATCCCTGATCCAATTATTTTCATCCAAATATTTTTTATACTACCTAATCATGGCCAGCCAATTATAGCTTCTAGTGGACCATAAACTAAATGTCATATTTTCCACAACTTGCATAACCATTACTCTACACTCTAATCTACCTGTTTTGTCCTTATTACATTATTTGTCAACTCTTCATTTCTCTATAAATCCAAAACCAACCCCACAAAACTCATAAAACCATACGTTTCCCATATAACCAAAAAACCCGCACAAAAATTTCATAAACCATTCATTTCCCACTCTTTTGATCCCACCACACAAAGAGAACTTCAGCTGCTTCAGCCACCATGTCCACCCCTTATGCTGTCTGTGATGCCGCCGAGCTCGTCGGGCTTCTTGGTGGTGGCGCAAACGCGACAGCCGCCGCCAACTACCTATGCAACAGCTTCGCCACGGTCACATATGCCGTGGATAACTCGTATCTCCTTTTCTCGGCCTACCTGGTGTTTGCAATGCAACTTGGCTTCGCCATGCTGTGTGCGGGCTCGGTACGGGCCAAGAACACCATGAACATAATGCTGACTAATGTTCTTGATGCCGCGGCCGGTGGGCTGTCATATTATCTCTTCGGGTTTGCGTTTGCGTTCGGGGGCCCGTCGAACGGGTTCATTGGAAAACATTACTTCGGGCTCAAGGAAGTGCCCTCTGTCAGTAGTGCGGGCACCTTTGATTACAGTTTCTTTCTGTATCAGTGGGCTTTCGCGATCGCCGCTGCTGGGATCACCAGCGGGTCGATTGCTGAGCGGACTCAGTTTGTGGCGTATTTGATTTACTCTTCGTTCTTGACGGGATTTGTTTACCCGATTGTATCCCATTGGTTTTGGTCAGCCGATGGATGGGCCAGTCCGTTCAAGGCCGATAACTTGTTGTTTGGGACCGGGGCGATTGACTTTGCTGGGTCGGGCGTGGTTCACATGGTCGGAGGAGTGGCCGGGCTATGGGGAGCCCTTATCGAGGGCCCGAGGATTGGGAGGTTTGATCATTCAGGTCGGTCCGTGGTCCTACGTGGCCATAGTGCATCATTGGTGGTTCTAGGGACGTTCTTGTTGTGGTTTGGGTGGTACGGGTTCAACCCAGGCTCGTTCCTGACGATCGTGAAGGCCTATGGAGGCAACGGAGGGTATTATGGTCAATGGAGCGGAATCGGGAGGACAGCTGTCACGACGACATTAGCGGGATCAACTGCAGCCCTGACGACTTTATTTAGCAAGAGGCTCTTGGTTGGACACTGGACGGTCACTGACGTGTGCAACGGGCTGCTGGGCGGGTTTGCTGCGATCACGTCGGGCTGCTCAGTGGTTGAGCCATGGGCCGCGATCATATGCGGGTTCGGGGCCTCATGGGTCCTGATCGGTTGCAACAAGCTGGCTGAGAAGCTGGGCTACGACGACCCACTTGAGGCGGCTCAACTGCACGGTGGCTGTGGTGCGTGGGGGTTGCTGTTCACCGGGCTGTTTGCGGCCAAGAGGCACGTGCACGAGGTGTATGGAACAACGAGGCAACCATATGGGGCCTTCATGGGCGGAGGAGGGAAGTTGTTGGCGGCCCAATTGATCGAGATATTGGTGATATTCGGATGGGTTACGGTCCTCATGGCACCGTTGTTTTACGGGCTCAAGATGTTGAAGCTACTGAGGATATCGCCAGAGGATGAGATGGCCGGTATGGATTTGACTAGGCATGGCGGGTTCGCTTATGTGTACCACGACGAGGATGACCAGTCACATAAGCCCGGCTTTCTCAATTTCAAAAAGGTTGAGCATTCTTCGCACACCCCGTCGCCTGCTAACAATGCAGTATCTGTGTGATGCGATCAACCGACTAGTTGAAAGCAAATCGATCAATCGTTACGGTTCATCCACGAGATGTTTTTTTCTGCCGGAATTTTGTGATGCGTTGGGGCTTTTGTTGTGAAGCTCCATTAGTGTAGGAAGTGAACTATGTTTGTTGTGTTTGTACTTCTTGGGCTTTTGGGTAATGTATGATGGATGATACAGTAAGCTGTGATGTACTAAACAACATCAGTTGTTTGCTCTTAGTTGACCCACTTCCTAATAAGTACTAGTGTATTTTGTACTACAAGATATCTCTTTGTTATTCCAAGCATCCAGGTTATATTTTTGGTGATAAGTTAACTTATTCGAGTGTTCATTTCATCTGTCCATCTCTTTAATTTGTGTGTGTGTGAAGGGGCTTGGGCATTGTATTTTGGGGAGCTATTAAAGGAAGTCTTGGTCTATTATAGTTACGGAGCGTTGTTTGTGCTGCAAGAGATAGCATATTATCTACTGAAAGCTGCTGAAGGGACTGTGGAGACTTTAGTTTGATGCGGATCTGTTTTGGGTTTAGACATGGTGACTGGACCTCTCGACGCTAGTTCGTTTATCAGTTCATCCGAGGAGCTGGACTACGCTGGCGGAATAAACAAACGCTATCAGGAGATCTTGATGATGAAGCTGTGTGTCCGCGGAGCGGTCGAATGCTCCGTATTGTCATTCTTATTATGCAGGTGGCTGGCTGGCTTCACGCTCAATGAGTTGTGATCTCTCGTTAATATAACAAGGGTTGGCAAAGTCGCATCACTTGTGCGCAGCTGTCTGCTATTTGCCGTTTTGAGCTCTTGCTGCAACGGTCTTGTTTTGTTCTGTATTTTTGCACGATGTCGTCGAGCCGGAGCGTTATCCCTGTACGTAAACCCTGTTGTGTACTTGTCGAGTGATGGTGTCGTGATTAGGAATGTGTTTGTGTCTTGTAAATACCCAAATATACAAAAATATATAATCATCGTTACAAAGCAATGGACCACGCCATCCCTTGCAGGATGAGAAAGACAGCGAGGTATATTGTCCATTGATGAGAGGTCGACCTTGAATTTCGATGCTCAATGCTTTATGCTACAGTATTATGCTATTTGGCGTATTTGTTATGTGATGTGAATTTCGACTGGTGTATGGTCGGTATATCATGATGAGGCTCGAGTGGTCAATATATTGAAACACAGGGAGTACTAATAACTATCGATTAATATAGGACGGATGGAATATTTCATAACAAATAATGATTTCATGTGGGATAGGATTCAGGTAAATTATATATTGTCATCCCGAGTCAAATGTGTGTTAATGGGTGTGTTGTAGACAGTAGCAGACGAGATTGATTTTATATATTTTTTTTATTAAAAATTATTTAAAAAAATTTCATTTGTTTTAAGAGAGTCTAAAAAAACGTTAATATTAATATGAGATAGAAAAAATAAAAATATTTGAAAAAGACCCACAAAATTAAGGAGAGTGAACCGAAAAAAAAGAGTTTGAGTAAACATGTATGCATTATGTAAAAAACTTTACCATGCTCAGCTCATTATGTCCATCTCACGAAAGTTAAGAATATTTGTACATATCATCAATGAAATAATTTCAGTTATGTCCATAAAAGGTATTATAAAATAATAATGATAGTAATTTAAGTTATAACTTATGTATTTAAACCCAAATCAAAAAGATACTTTTATTTGTCATTAAATAAATAACGAAATTCTTAAAAATACCTATGAAATGATATAGCTATTATATATTCCTAATATTATTGCAAGTTTACTAGACAAGAAGAGTAACATATGCTCTTTTTATTGAAAATTGGCATGTTATCTTTGTCTTATATTTTTAGAAATAAGTTTATATTTTCTAATACTTACATTTAATACGTATCTTGATAAATTTTATTATTTTAATGAAAACTCAAACAAGCTAGTAGCATAATAATTAAAGTCGCCCTTGATATGATTTTTAAAAAAAAGTCTGTTTTGATATGCAGCTAAAATTAAAAAAAATGGGATCAAAAAAAAAAAAAAAATTCAAATATATATTATCTTCATCCTATATTATATCCAATTATTATATTATTTGACATATATTTTAAGGTTTATCATGTTAGTGATATAAAAGAAAATTATCTCATTATCAAATTTAAATATATAACTTAAATTATTATTGATGTTTTACGATAATATTTTTAAAAATAATATTTAATTAAATCAATTTTTATCTCAATATATATATATTATTCAAAATATTATTTATTTATAATTCGAGATACAATATGTGAGACAAAATGAGCAAAACAGCGACCAGCTGACGCCATCGTCGCACACAAAAATACGTGACTCTTCGTGTGCCGCCTCGTTCTAACCCCAAATTCTCCTCGATTCTCCGATCAAATCCCCGCCGTCCCATTCGCCGCCGGTCAATCCCTCGCCGGAATTCAGACGCCGGCGAATGTCGTCATGGTAAGCTCTTTGCTCTTTGGTTGAGAGCCATCTTCATAGAGAGCTTGTCGTCGCATCTGGACGTTACACTCCTATAGACCACGGAAAGGGTGGCACCTCAACATCAAACGGATCTTTGACATCAAATCAAACCGTGCAGGGATGAAGAACCTAACTATCTTCGGGATCACTTGAACACTCGATCCATTCCTTATGCAAGGGACCATTTTTTTTCCCAATATACATACCGTTTTTCAAAATCTGCGGATAAAGATAAGGGCAAATTGGTCAAAAAACAACACCTCCCAATAACCTATCCTCCCCCGTTTCCCGAGCCAGATGCCTCCACCTCCTCCTCTCCCTCTCTCCATTATAAATTTTCACGAATCATAATCAAACCTAATATTTCCCACTCCTCCACTATAGTCTCCTCCTCTCCCTTCCTTGCCACAACCCACAAAAATAAATAAAATTCGTCCCCCGCCCAAAAAAATATCCCAAAAATCAAACACAAGAAAAAGCCAAAAAACTCCTCCACAAAATCAACATTCTCTCCACCACCGCCTCACCTTTTTTTTTTTTTTTTTGAGTGGTCCAACTGCTTTTCTGGAAAATTACACCAGAAACACTTTCCTTATTTTCAAAAAAAACACCAAAAACAAAAACAAAAACACAAACACAAAATCAAATCAAAATCTTTTTTTCTTTTTTCCTCCTTACAGAACCTAACCTTCAAACTGAACCACACATCTCTTCTTTCCCCCTCATCTTATCCCATCCCAAAAGACATCTCAGCCGTCTCCATCTCCCTCATCCTCAGCCGTCCATTCACCATCTCCTCTGATCTCAGCCGTCCGTTAGATCCGACCCGATCTGGACGAGATCGTGTCATCGATGGTGGTGAACGCGAGATCAGTGACACCGATCATGAAGCGGCGAGTCACCGCAGACCTCCCCGACATCCACACCTTCCCTTCCTCTTCCACTTCCTCTTCCTCGATCCGTGCAGCTCCGTTTCGGGTCAGAGTCATTGAGTTTTTGAGGAAACACGCGGCGTCGCCGCCGCCGTCGTCGCTGTCGCCGAAGCTGATGTGCCTGCAGGTCCTGTTGAGAATCGGAGAGGCGGAGGATCAGGTGGTGGTGGGGCTGGATGTGGTGGAGGAGGAAGTGGCGAGGTCATCGAGATCCGTGTACTGTGATCAGTGCCGAGTCGTCGGTGAGTTAACTCGGTCGAGTCCCGAGTCGGAAATTTTGGATCTGATTGTGCTCAGATCTGGAAAGTATTTTTGGGGGAAAATATCGTGGTAAATTAATTGAACTTTGGGAAAGTATCGTGAGAAACTGGACGTGGGGGAAAATATCGGACATGGTGGTGGGGTGTTGCGTGGTGTGGTGGATTTGTGGCCTTTTGATTATTTGATGATGGGACCAGTTTGACGAATAATTGTTGATTGATTAATGAAATATGTTGATTAATTGGACCAATATTATCGGTATTATTGATAAAGTGGATTAGGTTAGGCTCTCTAGTGGGTACCAGTTCAGTGCCAGCTAATGTTCTGTGACTTTTTTTTTTTCGAAAATTGATATTGTAGAGACAGGATTTGATAATCCCAAATAATATATGAGAGAATTGTTTTATCACTAAAAAATTGTGAGTACAGTATACAAATTTGGTTTGATAATAGTAACCCCCTCTTTTTGTAATGATAATTGGTTTTTATTTTTCGAGGCAACATGGTTCATGCGGAGCGAGGGAGATATTCGTCCGTATCAATATTTACTGAAATTAAAAATTGAAACTTGATTTTTTTTTTCTTCTTCTCAAACATTGGTGTATGAAAACGAAGGACTGTTGATGTGACATGTCATAAGCTTAATTTGTTGTGTGATATGTTCTAAATTCATTACTATGATGATATGCGGGTATATTTTTAATTTATATGATTATTATGTTTTTGTTTTGTGTGTGTAATTTGGATAATGTGTGTTGTAGGATGGAGCGGGCATCCAGTATGTGCAAAGCGTTACCATATCATAATAAAGAGCGATGAGGTTTCAATCGGTGGAAGCATAAAGCCTTGTATCAAGTGTGGTAACGAAGTTCATCTCTCAGAACCCAGGTGAGACTATCAAGCAAGCACCATGTTTGAATGTTTGGAATCGCATTTTTGGCAGCTTTATTTCATTTAACCAATGCTGCAAAATCCCTTTTTCTGGGTCTTAGATCATTAAGGGTTTCTGAAGCAATGGATTTTTGTGTAGTCTGGAAATTCTTTCTTCGGTTGATTGATAATTGGTACAGTGGTGGAGAAGGAGAGCTTCAGGATTGAAGCGTGATCTTGATAAGTATCTTAAGTCAAGTTTGCCCTGTATCTGATAATTGCAGTTCATAATGCATGTATCTGGTTTTTGGGGCGCTAGATTGTGGCTTGTTTTTATGTTTGCTTTTGTTTTGATATAGGATGAGGGTTATTTTTATTTCAAGTGTACAAGTCATGGTTTTATTAGCAATACTTGGGTCATATCAGTCGATTTTGATGATCTGAAGACACATTCGTGATTCTTTCGTGATCTTTGTCCGATACGTGTTTAAATTTCTACATGTTTAGGTCTTTTACCTCGGTTATAGGGTGGTTACTGCAGTATCATAATCATCACCATTAACGTGGCTTTTCTATTTTCAGGTGCAAGTCTTGCAACCATGTAATGACCGCCGAGGATGTCGAAGACTGGGTATACGCCCAGTTGGATGACACCAGTCACTTGTTGCATGGTGTAATTCATTCCAATGGATACGGGCACCTTCTTCGTGTGAACGGTAGAGAGGGTGGCTCTAAGGTGCTCTCGGGCTTTCATATCATGGACTTCTGGGATCGTCTATGTCGATACCTTGGAGTCAGGTTAGGACTCTCAAGTGTGCTGCTTGGTAGTGCTGTTTTTTGTTTGTATATTGGTTTAGTAGGCTCACGAAGCACTAGACAATTGTTTGATAGTGCACCTTTCATTTCTCTATTTCTTCTGCTTCTCAGAGTGAAAATCTCTTTTCTTGAATTTCTAGTGTCCCATTTGCAAATCGTTTGCTGTGTTGTTTTATGGATCTATATATGCAAATATGCAGTTGTGGTTACATCTGTTTCCTTCTCTAGCATAGTTCAGCAGCCTCAACTAATGAGCCGCCGAGTCTTTCATCATAAAATTGTGATGATTTTCTACTCTTTCCTCTATACTGGAGGAATAGAACATTGCAAAGCAAATTAATCAAAAATAGTGAACAGAATGTATAAATTTCAATTTTTTCAGTACGCCAGTGGTTTGACAGCATTGGTCGTATGGCGAGATCAGTAGAAAGATGTATGAGAAAGGGAAAAAGGCTGGAAAAAAATGACAGTATAAAAAAGCCAGAAAAGTAAAAGGAAGAAGAAGAAGTAGAAATGAAAATTCTTCGGTGATGATTTTGCACGGAGATTTTTTGCTTCATGTAGAAGCCTTGCGGTTATATGCCAGTCTTGTTTCATTTTCGTGTTATCTTCTTCAGCCCCTGATGTGCGAAGGTAATGGTTTTGTGGTCGCTCCCGGTCATCCACTGATGTTCTTTGTATTCAGAACCAATTGGAGTATTATATGTACCAACTTAGAGTTATTTAGTGTGTGCGTGGGGCACCTTTTGCCTTTCTTGTTTATTCCTCCCTATCAATATGAATTACACATGACCATTTGAAACATGCCTGTGGCGGTATCACATTCTATGCTCCCATATTAAAACATCTTTTGAATGCATGAACAGAAAGGTTAGTGTGATGGATGTGTCCAAGAAGTTCGGGCTGGAATACCGGCTTCTACATGCCATTGCCAGAGGGCATCCGTGGTATGGTGATTGGGGCTATGATTTTGGTACTGGAAGCTTCGGGCTTACGCTCGAAACCTATAAAGCATCTGTCGAAATGCTATCCAAAATGCCCTTATCAATGTTCATCTGTCAAGGGAGGAAACCACGGACTCGTGTCCAGGATCTCATACTGTTTTACCAGTCTCTTTCGGAGCATGAGCTGGTAAATGTTAGGGACCTTTTCTCCTTCATGATGAGCTTGGTTCATGATGCACCCAAAGTCTCTGCTTCTGCTGATGGTATAAGCAAGAAGCGTAAAGTATCTTCAGGGACTTTGTGTGCATGGACCAATGGCGACATCAAGCGTGTCGAGGATGCTATGTTTAGGGTTTTGCGAGCGGTCTCTGGCTCCGGCTGGGTAAGCTGGCGCACTTTGAGGGGTGCTGTATGTAAGGTTGGCCCTCCTGAGCTACTTGATTATTGTCTCAAGGACCTTGCTGGAAAGCAGGCTGGTAATGGACTGCTTGTTCAAGTTCGCTGTCATCCCGGTTCTGGTGCCCTTGAGTACAGGTGAGCTCTTTTTACTGTTGCCGTTGATATTGAACGGGTGTTGTTCTACACCTTTTTTGCCTCTGTCTTGAGCTGTTCCTTGCGTGAGAAGTGTTTTCGATTTTGACCGTATGTTTCATTGCCTGTGGGAGTTTCAAAGTTCCTATCAGATGTTTTGCATTCAAACCTTTGTTTTTACAAGTTGTTTCTCCCGTTGCAAGAGATCCATTTTCAACAAATATGCATCCAGAAATTCGTATTGCCTATATGTCGAACCTTTTGAGTTTTTCTGGACAGTTTGCATCGTTTGTTCCTCCTTTTTTTCCCCTCTAGTTCCAAAGAACTGTACATTATCCAGCAATGAATTAGTGCATTTTTGCAGGCTTGAGCCAGCAGCTAGTCTTCTACTTGAAAACTCATCTTCCTCCGCCCCTCCTATCTCGAATTGCCCGATGCGGGAGCATCTGATTGCAGATATGAGATTGTTGTATGAGTCTTTGCTCCATCCGCAAACCATGATTGCGTTTGGACCCGAGGCAAGGAGGGACCTTGCACTAAGTGCTGCGACCAAGCTCCTGGACTGCAAGCAGTTTGTGAAAGACTACAATCCCGATGCCTCATTCTTGGATGCCGAGTTGCCGTCAACCTTTCTCTTCTGCCAATTAGTGCTTCTTGATCACTCTGAGGAGTATTCAACGAACCCACCTCCAGAACTTATCGTTCTGTCCCCAAATGCTACCATCAAGGACCTCAAAGCCGAAGCATCCAAGGCTTTCCAAGAGGTGTATCTTGTTTTCAAGGGTTTTCAGGTCGACGAGCTACTGGACTATGGTGTGGCGGATGAAACCACCCCTGTCAAGCTGTTGATCAGATCGCCTGGTACGGTTTTTGTTCGTGGGAAATGGACCATGAGGAACGGATTAGGGAGGTTCAGGATGGAGAGAGGGCTGGAGAGATGGACAGTGGATTGCCCGTGTGGTGCAGTGGATGACGATGGTGAGAGGATGCTGGCTTGTGATGCGTGCGGCATATGGCAGCATACTCGGTGTGCTGGAATCCCTGATTTTGACACGGTTCCTGCTAGATTCGTATGTTATGGATGCAGAGTTTCTGGCAAGGTGCCTAAAACCAGCGGTGATTCCACTCATGGCATTATGACATCCGATGTAGCAGTCCATATTGGCCGCAGCAAGGGTGGTGGAAGCAGCAATGGTGTCGGTGGTGGCAGTTGTCGAGTTGGTGGGAAGATCCTGGCCGAGCAGCTTGATGTGCGTTAGAGTTAGGTATGCACCTCCGTGCTGTTTCAGGGGTGAAGAAAATGAAATCGAAAAAAGCATCTGTATATAATCAGACAGAAGAGTGCATCACTAGGTAGATGCAGTTTGTCGTGTTGACTGCCTTCCTATCTTTTGCAGGTAACTTATTATCTAGATCTAGCAGTAGAAAATGTATGTAAATATGTAGAAAAAAGAAAAAAAAAAAACAGATGTGAAATGAAAGTTCCTCGTGAAACTGTCAGCCGAAAAACTTCTGTAGGTAGATGCAAACCTTTGCATAACAGAAGTAACCCTTAACAGATGTAGAACAGGAAAAAGAGGTTTCCCTTCTAACATCTTAATATGACGAACTCGAAAACAGGACGCACTCGACTAACAGGGTACTCGAGCCAATCGGCCAAGAGAACAACTCTCTTTGCAACAACCCAACAAAATCACGATTAGCAAACCTACAACGTAATCTACAATGCATACTTATACCTATTTCAGACACCATTGATTCACGAAATATAAGGTCTTTCCTAACGCTACAGACCCAAAAAAAACTTTAAACTAGAGTCTGAAGCGCTATTACCGGCTTGGCCATAGAAGGAACAAGATACAATGCACAAAATTAGAACTAGGACAACGATGAGAAGAATGCAGCAGAATGATATCCACAACGCATTTGCATCATAAAAACATTATCAGCAGAAAAACAAACTTTCTTCAGGCGAAGGGAACATGAAACAATGCTCGCAAATAAAAGAGAATTACAACAACAATGACGATGCAGCTGGAATGATTATTACATACAGAATGACATGGCGCATGAATTATGCAATCAATGGTGTCTAGTGGTATCTTACGCATGAAGTCATAATGAACAAATTAGACAACACCAAATACAACAGAGTAGAGAGATCGAAGAACTCACAGTCCCTGGCGGCTGCCACATGATCCATCAGCTAACTTCTTTGAGCCTCTTAATCAGAGTATCCAGCGACTTCTGTTTAACGTTCTGCCTGGTTCCTCTGGTCCTAAAGAAACTTCGGTCGGCAGGATCCTTCAACTTCTCAGATACTATCACGACTTTCCTGTAGTCCAAGGCATTGTAACTCCTCTCCCTTATTACCGGGTTCAAAAAGCTCTCCAGATTGTTGCTTAGTAGCAAGTTGATCAGCTGCCATTACTCGGCAAGTGCTTGTTTCAACTGACTAGCATCGTCATCAGACAATACACCTGCTGGGTTCTCGGCAAATGTCTCCAACAGACGAATATCAATATCTATCCCCATGACTGCATTGACATTGAACCTTTTAACAGGGTCGTTAACTAAAGCCCCTACTATCTTCTCCGAAATGTGGGATAAAACATCTCTCAGAACCCTCTTGAGAACTTGGACTGGCAAGATCTGCTGAGCCGTAGAAACCAATGTTTCTAGGAATATGATCACCTCGTTCACGTACTCGTTCCCACCCTGCAACGGCTCATCGGGCAGCCAATTAATGTTTTCCATCAACGACATGAAGCTATCAATCTTCACCTTAAGCATCCCTGACAGCATATCGCCTCTGCAGCATCACAGGCCGTTCTCAGAGGAAACTGCCTCTTGCCTCTATCCACCATCCTCAGAGGAACACCACAAAGCTGAGTGGCATGCTTGTAGAAGAAGTCACAGGCGCGCTCCAACACAGCCATATTAGCTGAGACCTGCATTGCTTGTGAGACTCCATGGACCAAAGTGTTGATCAATTTGACCAAAGCCTCATCGAGGACCTCACTCAACAACCTATCCAAGTACTTCTTCACCACATCATAGAAATCAAGCCGCCCGCCATACGACATAAAGCTCACTGAATCCTCCACAAATGACTTTACAAACCAACAGCAGTCCGGCACCATGGAAGAGAAAGGAGCCACATAGGGGAAAGCTAGCACAATAACAGAACTCTGCAGCTGGAAAGCCAAGACGTGCATCGAATACTCGTACTCCTTCCTCATCAACATCTGCTCGAACTCATCACCCGCAAGAGCATCAGAAATCTGCTTCCTACAATCCGACAACAACAGATCGTGATACTTATCCCTATGCTTGCTAAGAACATCCAGCAAGGCATCCACCGGATAACCATGCCGCCTCAACGAGACCCCAAGCAAGCAAACATAATCCTTGATCAACAGCAAATGACTTGCGATCTGCATCCTTGAGAACTGATCCTCCAACACGGAACACATCTTGCTGACCGCCATCTCCCACATATTATGGACCTCCCATCTCGAAATCAACCCTCTGCCCGTCCTCATCACCTTATCCTCCACAATAAAGAACCCGGCAATCTGCGCAAAGAACGTCTGATGAGACTCCAAGAAGGCATCATCGACGACACCTGGAAATCCGAAGTCAATTGCAACTTCCTGTTCTTGAAATGGTACTTCTTGAACCGATCCTCGAACCCTAAACTCCTATGTATATGACACGCCCTATACAACCTCGTAAAATCAAACCCTAACCCCTCCTCATCCTCATCCTCATCCTCCCCCTCGTGATCATATCCAACCTCGAGCGTGTAATTTTAACTTCAATAATCCCTCACACTCCCCCTCGCCTGCTCCTCTGCTTCATCCTCATCTCCTCCTCCCGCTGCCTCTCCTCACTAGCACTCGTGATCCCCACCTGTCCTAACCCCCCGACTCACAACCCTAATCTCAACCAACCTCCCTCTCCGTCCTCCTCTCCGCGTAAGCCCTAATCTCACCGCACGTCCTCTCCAGCATCCTCCTCATCGTCCCCATCGAGACCGATTCGATCCATTCCCTCTCAATCCTCTCACAACACCTCAACGCCATATACAGATTCCCTTCCTTCAAGTACCTATTCACCTTATCACACGCCTCCAAAACCCTAACACAGGTCACAATATGATCAACACATAGCATCAAATTGGATCGAACCTTGTTAGCAACAATGAGCTCGTCGAGGGACGACAGCAGCGGGAGGGCTGAGGTGGAGAGGGTGTCGTCGGAGTTCGAGATGGCGGCGGCGATGTGCTGGTCGACGGAGGAGGAGGAGGATGACTGCGGTGAGGCATGCCACCTTGAACGCATGCTACTTATGAAAGGCATGTGATGTAAGATGGAGTATATATAATAGGATTATCTATCATTCATCTGAACTTTCATAAAATCAACTCCTCAAATCATATCAAACCAAATCATTTTATGATGTTATAAATTTAATTCATATTTTTTTATTATCAATATTGTTGTTCACATTACATTTTTCTTCATCATTTGAAAATATTAAGATATATGTTAATACGTCCATTCGGATTTTGATAAAATCATTTGAACTGTATTTCACATATTGCTGTCAAGGCACTTTTATGAAAAAGTCTTGTTCAATCACGCTTTTAGAAGGGTCTCGTGCAATCACCAGAGTCACTTACATTTTATGAGTATAATAATAATGAAAGTAAAGGATTAAGTAACTCAACATTTGTAAATTCCAAGAGTAACTCATCTTTAAAAAAAATGTGATCAATGCAACTTAAAACCAACCACGAAGAATGGTATTTATACATAGACAATATATAATAAAATAAAAGATCTGAATAATATTATTTCGTTTTTTTGATATATTAACTAACGGTTTTATATTTTTTATTTAGATCTATCCAATCATAAAATACAATGTAGATATATATAGATTGTATATGATAATGGAATAAAAGAGTTAAATAATCTTGTTTTCTATCTATATTTAGTGTACCATAAATAAAAATAAAAATAATTAAAAATTTTCGTATGTTTTAAACCATTTGAGATTCATGGATTTTCTTTAACAAGGAGATCTTAAGATGATCAAACCAAAATGCTAGTGACCATTTTAACATTAGAGTTCTTTTACGAATTTCTACTCCATGAAGATTTAAAAACGTTGATGTGCTCCATCACTTCTTCCACGTATGGAACATCAAAATTCACAAACCTCATTTATTTTCATCGCAAAACATTTTCTCATGACAAGCAGACATTCATCAGGGCTTCTTCATCCTCCGCTTTGCCCTCTTCTCTCAGTACAAGGTATTCATATTTTTCAGTTTTGCATTTGCAGTTCAAATTTCTTGTCTTTTTCATCCATTGAAGATACCCATTTGGTGCTTTCACGTCAAGTGATCTCAATTTCATTTTTCGTGAACTTGTGATGGAATTTGGCCTATACTTTCATCTGGGTAACAGTTAATTTATCCAAACTTGCATTGGTTGGATCATATGGGGTTACTTGTTGGGTACTGATTAGGGTTTGATCTCTACATGGATGTCGTTATAGCATGCAAATTGCTTCTTTTTGGGTTTGAAGATTTCATTTTCCTGTTCAATTGAAGATGCCTATTTGTTTCCTTTTATTGAGCTATCGTTTTTTAGTTGTCAAAATGGTGATTTCTCGTGATTTCGTTGTAAATTTTGTCTATGATCGTCGAGAATTCGATTGTTTGAGTTGCTAATTTGTCGTTGATTTGATATCTGGTTTCATTGGATCTGCCCTTCTTGTATTGGGGTTGGTTGAATTTCGTGTTTCGGATTCGATTTTGTTGTTTTTGTTAGGTACCCTTTGGCTCTCAATGGTGTTGAATTGTTGAAGATTTGAGGCAATAGAAGTGTGTTTTAGTGACCATGAGTGTCCAGAAGAGACCACATGATGAGGGTAGTCACTCATCTTCTTCATCAAAGCATCCTCACGATGATCCCGGTGGTGCATACTCTAATCCGAATCCCACCATTCCCCTTGAGACGGGCCAGGATGCAAGGGCTACGAAGATAGCCAGGAGTGAGTCTAGAGACATGGATAGGAGGTCACCGCTGCATTCCATGTATCGGTTGCAATCTTCATCGCCGGTGAGTGATGCTCATTTCCATGCCACTCATTCAGCTACTGCTGGTTCTGTAATCAGGATGGACTCGTCCGCCTTGAGGGACGTAAAGGATAGTAGGGATATTAAGGGTGAGCAAAGGGATTCTAAGACAGATTCCAGGGAGATATATCGACCTGCGACAAAAGTTGACAAGGATGGGAGACTTGATGGTTGGGGTAATGTAGGTTCGAGTTCAGTTGCGCCTTCTGAGCCAGCCAAGGAAGGCCCGAGACATGTTGACAGAGAAGAAAATGTGGAAGGGAATGAGGCAGTTGGAGAAAATAAAGTTGATTGGAGGAGTGATGATAGGTATAAGGACAAGGATAGGAAAAGGAAAGAAGGAAAACATCGAGATTGGGGTGATAGAGACAAGGATAGAAGTGATCGTGTTGGGACTAATATGCAAAATCGTAGCAGCATTGAGCACAAAGACTTGATCAAGGAGGAAAAGGAGAGTGATAGGGGGGCAAGAGAGAAGGAGAGGGAGAGGGAGCGGGAGAGGGAGAAAGAGAGGGAGAGGGAGAGGAGAGATGCCCACAAGGAGAAAGAGAGGGCGAAAGAAAAGGAGAAGGAGAATCTAAACAAGGAAGTTGAAATCGCAGCTGAGAAAGAGGTTCCTCATAATGACAAGGAGATAATAAATCCAACGTCCGAGCCAGAGAATCAAATTTCTGAACAGAAGAAGTTGAAAGACATTGATGGTTGGAAAGGTATGCATACAGAGGCTAGAGATAAGAGGAAGGAAAGAGATGGTGATGCAGAAGGCGAGAGGCTTGAGAAGCGCAGTAGGGAGTATGATAAAGAGTCCGATGAAGCAGGTGCTGACATGGATGGGACTGGGGACAGGGATTCCTTTGGTTATGCAGTTCAGCAGCGTAAGAGAAAGCTTCGCCAGAGAGGCAGTTCACAAGTTGGAAATCTTGATGCACGATTTAGGTCTCATAATCTGGATGCAGAAGGGTATATTTCACCCTTTTCTTTTTCATGCTACTCTTCTTAATTTAACTGTTCTCCCTTGCGTGTTCAATTAGCTTTTTCTGTGTTATGCTATCCCCTGTAGTAACGACTTATCACGTAGATGATTACTCTATTGCTGTAAGGCTCCAAGCTGGTTCATGTTATGCTCTCAGATCCTCTGGAAAATTTCACGAAATATCACTTGTATCTTGCTGATCTTCAAAAATCATCATTAATGCATTTTAGCTATGTACTGTACTTATTAAAGATGGCGAATATAGATTTTAACTTCTGTTTGTTAGTTTCTCGCTTCCCATTACCACCAATGGGAATTTGGGTTTGGGGTTGATCCATCAACCGATCGACTTGGATGTTTTGCTAGCAGAATCATGGTATCTTTTTTTCCCTGAAAAACATATTCCACTGCTGAAAACTTTCTTTGCATTTGCTATTGAAGTGAGTACCTCGTTGTTCTTTGACTTGCCGCTTGATACAGTGCCTCCTCTGCTAATTTTGACTGTTTGTATACCGCATGACAGTTTGCTGGAAAAATACTTCATGAACGTAAATTGTAATAAAGATCAATTTTCATTTATATAATTGTAGAAATTCTCTTTGCTTTTCTATTGCTAGCCGAGCACATAGTAACCTCTCTGCATCTGGTTCTTTGCAGGTCTCAAGGTGAGATATTCTCAGCTGTTGCTACCTCCAGTTTGTTACTGATGGAGCTGACAAAGCTGAAATCAGATGGGGCATATTCATTTTCTAATGTCTAGGGAGTTTTTATTGTAAACTTTTCCTCTGTTAGGTAAACCTGAGGTCTCAACCGTCTTGTATAAAGTTGGCGAGTGCATGCTGGAACTGGCAAAACTATGGAAGGAGTATGAGGAATCTTTAGCTGATAAGACTGATGGAAGCCTCCAGAACGGCCCCACTCTGGAGATCCGAATTCCAGCCGAATATGTTACTGCTACTAATCGACAAGTAAGTTCTCATGGGGCATCTTAGGTCTAGACTCATTATAAGATTCTTCAGTTTGAATTTGGTATCTACCAAGTGGGTCTTGGAGCGCATGGAATACACTGACCTGGAGTTTCGAGCGTAGATACTTCAGTGTTATATATCTTCAAGGTCCACCTGCTTTCTTACATGTCCTCAGGGGCTGAGCTTTGGGCCGGGGGGGGGGG
>LIEC01006696.1:20349-39535 GCA_001925005.1 Drosera capensis
CCTGGCTCTGCCCATGCATGTCCTATGATCCAGTATAACACATAGTTGACATAGTGACGTTATTTTTGAGATGGCCCGAGTCTCCAAAAAGGTGGCCTACTTTTTCGTTTATATTTCCCAAGTCAGGAGTTGATTAATTTAAGGATCCCTGTCGTTGCCTGCATTAGTCATGCATCACAATCTTCTGTTTGAGAACCTGAAGTTCTGTTTACAGCTTACTCTCATTTTATGTCAGGTCAGAGGTGGCCAGCTTTGGGGTACGGATGTATATACTGATGATTCAGATCTTGTCGCTGGTACGGGCTTCTTGTACATGTCTGACACATGCAGTTGTAAGTTTTTATTTACTTTTGACAGTGGGTTCTGATTTGGTTACTTCTTGTTCCAGTTCTCATGCATAAGGGCTATTGTCGTCCAACAGCGTCTCCTCCTCCGCCTGCTATCCAAGAGCTCCGTGCTACTATACGAGTTCTTCCTCCACAAGATTGTATGCCAGCTCTTGGGTTTTGCATTTAGAGAATAAATCTTTGGAAAACTAAGTTTGGCTGCTTTATTCTGACCAAATAGCGGTTCATTGCCACCTTCAGTCTATGATTCATGCTGAGGAGAGATGCTATTCGTTCTTTCTTTGTACGTTGTTTTGATTCAACCATGACATCTTTTTTTCCTTTTCCTTTTTCTTTTTGTGATGGAATTTGTAGGTTATGTTTCTACACTGAGGAACAATGTTCGCTCCCGTGCTTGGGGAGCTGCAGTAGGCTGCAGTTACCGGGTTGAGCGCTGCTGCATTGTTAAGGTTGACTTGCTTGGCTGTTTTCTTAAGAGCAAATCTTATCCCCTGTATTGTAGACCCTGAATTTGCTTGCTTTTCATTGTTTGTTGTGCCAGACCATTTCTCTTATTGAACTTCTTAAAAAAAATGTGTTCCCCCCCCCCCCCTGTTTGGCATGTGTTCATATTGGGGTTTGATTGATTTTTGGATTTTACTCAGAAAGGAGGTGGAAGCATTGATCTTGAGCCTTGTCTTGCGCATTCATCCACAGTTGAACCTACCCTGGCTCCAGTTGCAGTGGAGCGTACAATGACGACTAGGGCTGCTGCCTCTGTATGAACTCAAAGAAATGCCATGGTTTTTAGACTGCCTTTCCAGTGTACAAGTTTAGCATCTTTTGTCGAATCGGCAGTGTCATATTCCCCTGCATCATTCTATCATTCCCCCATGAAGTTTGATGTGTACTGTATACACATAGATAAGTTACCAAGTTATCTTGTGTACAACGTACCGGTAACATCGTACAGAAACGTGTTTCCAAGGAACTCAAAATAACTTGCATAACTTGTATAATATCTTGGCCACCAGTGTATCGTGGTGACTTACAGAGTAGGTTGTAAGTCTGTGCTCTTGCAGTTAGCTGCTGAGTATTCTGTATTTTTCTCTTTGAAGCTGTCCTTTTCCAAGACACTCTCTGTTCCTGAATGGCTGCAGTGAATAACACAGTTCCCTTGAATTTTTCTTCTTCTTCAGAATGCATTGCGGCAGCAAAGGTTTGTACGAGAAGTCACGATACAATATAACCTGTGCAATGAACCCTGGTATCATTTCAGTTCTCCCTTTCTTAATATCAAGTGTTCTTTTTGTCCCATTATGAAGAATGATTTTTCCTTAAATTCAGCATTTTGGGTCACAGTTTCTGAATGACTATGTTTCACTTATTTATGTCAGCTTCTGAAACCTTGCAGGATTAAGTACAGTATAAGCATCGTGGCCGACAAGGGACTGAAGAAGCATCTCTATACATCTGCTCGGTTGAAGAAGGGAGAAGTTCTCTACTTGGAAACTCATACCCGCAGGTGAATGCCTCAAGAATTGTAGTATATTCACAAGCTCAATTTTCTATTGATCTCTTGCTTCGTATGGTTTTTGTGGTTATTCTAGGTATGAGCTGTGCTTCACAGGAGAGAAGATGGTAAAAACACCGACAGCTTCACAGGCTCAGGAGACTGATACAGAGAAATCACACAATCATGTCGCACAATCTGTAAATGGTGATCGTACCCATGCAGAAGGTGATGCAGTGATGATTGATGTCTTTCGCTGGTCTCGATGCAAGGAGCCGCTTCCCCAGAAGAAGATGCGTTCGATTGGTATCCCTCTCCCCGTTGAACATCTGGAGGTAATTATCTATACCACTCTGGTACAAGCTGTTGCTTAGGCTTGAGTGCTGGACTATTATCCATTCTGCTCAAAGTAAGCGGTGGCATTTTGTAACTTCATATGCCAACTGCTATCTTATTCTGATAGCGTTTAGGTCTATTGATTTTCTCCTTTCACAGATTATTACTGCTTGCGAAAATCCATTTTCCATGCATCCATGTTCGAAAAAACAATCAATCAACCCGGATAATAGTCATGTCGTCTTAGAAATCCTGACAATCAAGATGGGTTGAATGCTGAAACTAGTTGGGTGCCATCAGGGTGCTCATATGACGTTCAATTTTCGTTCCTTCAACGACAATGTTTCTAATGCCGCCTCAGTTCGATTCGCCCCACAAACCTCATCTAGGCCTAGAACAAACTTTTTTATGTACCGACAAGAGTAGAGGCGCCTCACTTTCACGCCTTTTGGTGGCGTTCCTTCTTAACAAACGATTTTTGTGTCGCGTATTTATTTGTCATCGGTGTGTTCTTGCCCTTGTTTGGACAGGTACTTGAGCAGAACCTTGATTGGGAAGACGTGCAATGGTCCCAAACTGGTATTTGGATCGCAGGGAAAGAGTATCAACTGGTCAGGGTTCATTTCCTGTCACCCAACTAGCACTTGCCGAGCTCCTCGGACATACGTATTCTGTTTATTGTGTATTTATTCAGCGACTGCAGCTTGTGAAAGCGCATCCGAACCCTTCGTTTCGTTAGCTTTGGAGATAGACAAGGTTTTTTCTATATGATCGGTCCTTTTTATTTGAGTGTAATGTTCCTCGATCAATATTGGATAACTAGTCAACTTTCTTTAAAAAAGATCAGGAGTCAGCCTATCCGTTTTGAAAAGATGAGAGTAGACAACACATATTTTTTTAAAAGATTAACAGAGTCAATACATCTTTGAAAAATCGATGATGACAACACTCAGTGATGACAACACACCTCAAGGGAAGAGCGGAGGTAAACACATCTTCTCTATTACATCCATTGATCATTTTAATGAAAGTTAGTTGACTTGGTTGACATCTAACACCGACTCTGGATCAACAGTTTTTATCTAAACAGGGTTTAGGTTGATTAAGTCGGAAGAATAGGGTTATTCTGAACCAAGTTCCCTGCAACGACGACGTCAACGTCAAGAAACTGTCGTTACGATAATGTGGGTACAGACGACAATTGAAACAGGCATAATCAGTTTCTGAGCTACGATGATTATAGCACCATCAATTGACCAGCGTTAAGAACTCAAGGATATCTATATGAAATCGAGATTATGTGAAAGCATCCCTGTGTGACCATCAGCATAAGAACGCAAGACAAGCATATGTTCATGTCGGGTTCGACTTCAACCATAAGAACTGGAAAAATCGCATTTGTGAGCACAAAATGAAGAAGTTCATGCAACAAGTCAGATACGGAAAGAAAAGAACAAAGCATTTCTCATCCAACTAAGCGCACAACAGTCTTTATTGGTCGTTCGATTAAACCCCTCTCTACACAATCACTTTCCTCACTCCCTTAAAACATCTAGCACCATATGCAAGACTCTCACATCTCGCAACGCCTTTCCTTTCCGCATACCTTGAAATGGCCGGAAGAATCATGAATCACCCGGTGAACAAGCTGACAATATAAGATCCTGGTTGGAACCTAGGGAGAATGTGGTCATTTCCTCCTCGAAAACACCGACGGTGGATGATGCTTCAGCTTCGTCCCTGATCATGGTACGAAAAGATATTGACCCACGCTTGGTAGAGGTTTCCGAATCCCTACCATCACTTACAGGTCCGTGGCCTGCCCCAATGAGCGAGGCAGAGTCATCATACTCAGTCAATGAACCTCCTGGTCCTTCCTCTGAGCCTCGCAGACCCCTACTAAGGGCTAAAGAATCGGCGACGGGCAAATAAACAAGTGTGTAAATGCCGACTAAAATACAAGACAATTGCATGAGGAAACCCAGAAAAGCAAGAGCTTCCACATGAACCTGAGCCTTTGCCATGACAGAGAACCCAAGCAGGACATCTCTTAGAGGGAGGACAATTGAGACTACCAGTATCAGTGTCCATACTCTGTTCCTGAGCTTTTTGTTGATGACTGAAGACACCATCCGCCTTCCAAGTAACAGAAAATAACAAGTTAGGATGGCTGTGAACACTCCATGAACTATTGTACAGAGCAAGGGGTAGGTGCAGACGGCAATGGTGGGATGGCCTGGAACGGTCAATAAACGATAGGTGCTGGTGAATGTGCGAGGCAGCTTCGGCATCTTGCTTTCTCCCTTGCTAAACTCAGGGCCGACCAACACAAAAATGAAATCCAAGACAAGGAAAGGAAGTGCATATAGCAGAACATAACTGAGTGTCTTCATGTTCCACTTCTGATTTAATATCCTCAAGTCCCGCCATTTCAAGGATGCACCAAGGAGAAAGACCATGATGAGGAACATGCAAAGTTCTGTGAACCCTGGATTCGATAGTATATAGTACTTGCACAGGTCTTCCTGCCATTGTAGGCCAAGAGAGCTGAAGAGTCTTCCCTCCCGTCTCAACAAGCTCAATCTGGCGATTTCACCAGTTCCCCACCATAGCGCAAAGAGAACAAAAGTGATTCGAACAATCCAAGGCCCGTTAAAGTAGCTAAATTCCGTGCAGTCTGGACTCTGGATACAAGATCGAAAGTAGAGTGTGTAAATGATGCAAAACAGGCCGAGTAGAACCAAGAAAGCAACTAGGGAAACTGTCACCACGCCGAGAGCATCGACGGCAAGTCTGGTCAGGGGCATTACCCAAAGAACAATTTCCACGCATGCTAACTGCCAGCATGGATTCAGAGAATCTAACCAGATTAGAGCTAAAGTGCCCTATCAGGTACCAAGTTGAATACCAATGGTAGCATAAGCCCGCTTTGTCCCGTCAAGAAAGATATCACAGAGAGCTACTTTGTCCCCAATATCTCTGATATTTAGATAACCTGCTGCGGCAGGAACTCAAGAAAGTGTATACATCAACACCAAGCCTTATTGTAAACCACCCAGAAGTCTTGCTGTTGAGTGTTTTGGACAGACCTACAAAAAATAGAGCAAATGAAACGGTGAACAGCACGTAGATTAGATGAAGGAAAAGAGCAGCCAGTAACATAATGTACACAGAAAACGAATAATGGCACTGCTAGTCATGCTGAAGCTTCTTTAATCGAAGAAAGAAACTTCTAAGCATACCAAGAATACTAAATCTAGGAGAGATTGAGATAGGGCAGGAAATGAAGAGAACAAGGTTTCTAACCCATTGGTCCTGTCAAGATTTTGAATGGTATTGTTTGCATATATCATTATGCAGAGGATAGCAATGAACAGTCCCAAAAGACCATCAAGTATCTAACAGCCTTCATGCTTTCCATATTTGAACCCCAAAAAATACAGTACGCTTTAAATGAGGAAAACTGATGTCAAATGCTGTCGAACCCCGTGCAAAGATACTGACAGAAAGGATACCAATACTGAATAAGAGAAGGGCAAATCTAAAGCACCCAATCCAAATCGTCTTAATAGAAAGAAAGATAATTTCCTAATTTTGAACCACCCCCTTTCCAATCATTCCCCCTTCGAGTTCCATATCTAACCATGTTTGGGAAGACTGCAATATATTTGGCATATAAAGTTTCTCAAATCCCAATAGTTAGATAGCAAATTGAACTTCAAGGAAATAGAGATCATTGCTCCCATCCGTATAAGAAACCTCTATAACCACACGTCTCCAACTACCTTCAAACCCAAACACCACCCATACACATATACTAAATACTCAAAAACTACTCCTATGTCCCATACAAATTCAACAGCGATTTTCTAACTCCCCCTGCATCCCATGGGAACAAGATAACCAAGTGCCACCTCCTAAAAGAAGTCCACGAAACTTATACCACAACTAATGTTCCGTACCATACCGTACCGGCATACCACAAAACGATGTTCTCCGGTCTTAGAACAAGCCGGCCATAATAGCAGCAGCACACTAACATTTTATCCATCACGAATCTCCATCACTTTCATGCCAACAACTCCACAATTCCCCCAAACAATGAACCAAGGAGCACCGTACTCACATTCCGATAACAATAACTCACATTTTCAACATCTCTATCATTATCATCATCACTCAAACACACATCCAAACAAACATCACACGAGCACAAAATCAACAACAAAACAACACATCACAACAAATGGACGTAACCGAAACTAAACCCTAGAATCATCCACCATTGAACAACACAGAACATTAAACAGATCGAATCGGAAATCGAACACAATACCAGCAATGACACCCGCGAATCGAACACAACACCACCTCCGATTATCTCCTTCTCTTTCGTCTCTTCTCTTCGCCGCTGCGTCCTCGTCGAACTCGAGAGAGAGAATGAGAGGGAAGAGAGAGGGAAAGAGAGAGGATGCAATGAAACCGGCGGACCAGAGAAAAAGGTTGAGGAGAGAGAAAATTTGAGAGGAGGTTGATGACAGGCTGTATACAGCTGTCACATCTTGTCTGTCTCGGAGCCTGTTGGTTCGGATCCGAACCGAAATGGGTATCTGGACAGCTATACGAGGGGTGTTTTGGGGATTTTATAGTGCGTGGGCGTGAGCAGTCACGTTTGTGCTGCTTTTGTGTTGGGGTTTTCTTCTGCGAGGCATGGTTACATCTTTTGTGCTCCTGGCCCTTTCATGATATGAATACTTCGCATTTACATCATTTTAAAATACTCTTTTTTATAATTGATTTAATACGTTTATTGATAAAAAATTTGATTTGTATATAATGATGTTTAAACGTATTTTTTTTTGTAAATTTATTATGAATCATTAATGATTATGTAAGTTATGTCTTTTAACCTAATATATGTTACGAGACGATCAAACGTGATTTGATATGAAAATGACTTGTATTTGTGTATATAATAATACAAAAAACGTATGTGTTACATTGATTTGTGTAATCAATAAAATTATTCATGCTACGAATCGTTTACGAAACAATTAAACATCGTTTTATGTAAAATTATCGTAGAACATTAATAATAGTTTAAATTTAAGTAAGACGAATAACGAAAGTGTTCAAAATGTATATTGAATACTGACGATAGAATGTTGCTATTAATCCAGATGGGAGGAGTATCGTATTTGATTTTTTTAAAAAAAAATTTAACAAATATTCTAGTTTAGTTGCTAGTATTTTTAAATTTTGAATCTTTCAAATTTGAAATTCAAATATAAAATAACACATATTCTGTATAGTTGCTATTTTTTAATTCTAAAGTTTTGAAATTTGAAATTCAACTATCAATAACACAAATTTTGTATGAGAATGCTTCCTTAGTATAACCATGAACAAACATCGTCTCCAAACTTAACAGATCATGGAACATCCACAAAGTACTCACTGTAACCACACTCAGATGATTACACAAATCCGAAAGTAAATCCTGGACTAAGAGATCATATAAGCAGTAAGAGCATCTCGAATGGTGGTAGTCAAATTTTCCATTGCTATATCAAAAAAAAAAAAAAAAAAAAGATAATTAACAGGACAATTTGGTTATCATTTGGCATGGTTGCTTTTCATGATGACATGCTAAAAATTTAACAAAATGGATTTGGAAAAGAAATTGTTATCTTTGATGGAGACGTTGGACTTGGAGAGGAAGAATAGAATTAGCATTGTTATTTTTCTTGCTATATATATTTTTAATCCCAAATAAATTATGATAAATTGATTTGTTACGATAATTAAGACTTTTTAGATTTAATGGATTTTTTTTTTCATATTGGCCTTGTGAGTAGGTTGAGAAAGGAAAAAAAAGATTAGTGTAGAATTGTGAGTGGGTAGTTGAGAGAAAAAATAACGAAGATGATGTGACATAGAGTGGGGTGTTTGAGACTTTTCACCTTATAAAAATTGCTAAATATGAAAAACGTTATAATTTATATGGGATGATGAAATTTAATAATGTATTTGATACTTGTTTTAACAATTATGATCAAATTTAATAATTATGTAGGTCGATGGAAGTATTTGATACTTGTTTTAACAAAAACTTTAACAAAAACTAAATTTTGACAAGGAAAAAAAAAAGCTACAATTGGTGTGTATTTTTCATGCTCAGAAATATGAGTATGCATGTTCATTTCCCCTACCGTTAGAGATGCTCTAACTCATCAACAGGCAACAGCAGAGATCCAAAAAGCAACGATAATGAAAGTGATAAGTATTACACGAAGAGAAGTGATATGATATTAAAGACGAGGTCCATTTGGTTATCATCGTCCAGTTCAATGTTGCTATATTATTCGATACGTCTCAAATAAATTATAATATATTAATTTAATATTTAGATTAAAAAAATATATTGACTTTATTAAATTATATCAAGATATTCTTTTAATTTTAAGAGTAAGAAAATGAGTAGCAATTATGAAAGGATAGAAAAAGAATAGTTAAAATTGAGAATAAGAAAAGAGAGAAAAAAAATAAAGATGATGACCATGATGTTTGTGTTGAGTATATTTAAATCTGAATGTATATTAAAAAAATATATTGACTTTATTAAATTATATCAAGATATTCTTTTAATTTTAAGAGTAAGGAAATGAGTAGCAATTATGAAAGGATAGAAAAAGAATAGTTAAAATTGAGAATAAGAAGAGAGAGAAAAATAATAATAATGATGATCATGATGTTTGTGTTGAATATATTTAAATCTGAATGTATATTTATGCCGGGTATAAATATTCAGAATGCATATTTTTTGATTTATAATTTTTAAATTTGTAATTATTTCAATTAGTATATATTACGTTTGCATAGCATGGATTTTGTCAGGGGAAGAACCCCCATTACAACACAACAACATCGTGCATATTTATCGTACCCATTTTATCGAAATGATCTTAACGTATATAAATCTCCCAAGTGCCATCGTAGATAATGACTAGAGAAATTAGAAAAATACAATGATCAACATGGAGTATATGTTGACAGAAAGGCAGACTACGATCCATCACTTTCACAACTAGAAGGCAAAACAGGCAACGTTGTTGACAGTCGATAAACAACTTCAATAAATAAAAAAAAAGGTACTCCCCATGCAGCCTGGCACACAGCATTTTCCAGGTCTGATTTCCATTTCACAGCACATAAACACACCATTATTTATCTTCTGCAGAACCCTTGTCACAATTCTACAATATGTTCTCACTATAATAAATAATATCGAATAATGATTAAGGAGCATGTTCTCTCTGACTTATACCCTTGTCACATAGCATTACTGTTCATGAATAGATATGCAGATATGCAATCCTACAATAATAACCTGAGAAGCGACGAACCTATCAAAAAAATGGAGGGTAAATGGGATGGTAAGTGTGGGCATGGTTCTCTTGGACGATTACCTCCGGCTATTGGCTGTTGAGGTGGCGGTGGCTTTGTTCAGATTGGCGAGTTCCTCTATGAGCTTTCTCTCGTCGTCGCTCAGCCTTTTTGGAATCTCGACTTGTACTCGTACCAGCTGATCTCCTCTCATGCTTGGTTTGTTCAGAAGAGGGACACCTTTCTTTGCCATCACCAGGGTCGTTCCTGGTTGGGTCCCTGAAGGTATTTTCAGGTCGACCATCCCATCCACGGTCGGGATCTTCATTGTGGTTCCTAATATCGCGTCGATGTAAGAGACCTTGCAGGTGTAGAGGATATTTGTGTCGTCCCGTTTCAACACAGGGTCTGAGAGGACATCGATCGCCACGAATAGGTCCCCAGGGGAGCCACCTCTCCTTCCTGCATTGCCCTCCGAACGAACCCTCAACCGGCTGCCGGAGTCGACCCCAGCAGGGACTTTGAGACTGATACGCTTCGACTTCCTCACTCGTCCGTCACCACTGCAAGTATTGCACGGAGTTGAAGTTTCTCCCATCCCGCCACAAGCGGAGCAAGTGCTCACCTGCTGGAAGATGCCCATGGGTGTCCTCGCAGATGAGACCACTTGTCCCTGACCACCACAGGCAGAACATTTGGTCGGAGTAGTGCCCGGTTTTGCACCAGAGCCGTTGCAAGTGCCGCATGCTTCGAGCCGGCTTATTTCAATCTCTTTCTCTACCCCAAAAATCGCATCTTTGAAGTCGAGGACTAGATTGTAAACCAGGTCTTCCCCATCAACAGTCCTGCTCCTAGAGCCTCTACCTCCCATGCCCATCCCGCCCATCCCGCCGAATAACGACTCGAAGATATCAAAGGGGTTACTGAAATCCTGTAAAAGTAAGATATTAGAGCAATACCAATGTAAGTTCTCATTGGAGTAAGATTGCGCAGGTAGTGAGATTATAGAAGTTTTCAGGGTGATCTACCCCCATGCCCATTCCAGCTCCTTTGAGCCCTGCCTCGCCATACTTGTCATATATAGAACGTTTCTCATCATCGGACAAGACCTGAGTTTGTTTTGCAATTGAAACGGTGAATGAATAAATGTTAAGCTCAATGCAAGAGAAAGAAAGAAAAATCCACATCCAAGATGAAAGAAATACTACCTCGTAAGCATTACTGATTTCCTTGAATTTCTGCTCCGCACCTGGTTCTCTGCATAAAAGGGGCGGAATAATGAATAATTACAAAAAGCGAAAGCAGCCATCACAACATGCTACAGTCTATCATTTCTGATGAGCACAAATCAGGTTAACCACCAATTCCAAAGAAAAATGCTCAGGATATAAACAAGGGAAAGAATATATATCAACTTCATGTTCAAGTTCTTCTTTGAAGCAAAACTTTGTCAGGTCAGCTTAGAGGTGAATTACACGCATCATATCATCGCCATGAAGGCCATTCAATCCCACCAGAAGAATCATCTCATTTCACTTAGAATGTTGAAACCATCTATCCTAATAAGCAACCCGAGGAACTAGCAATGGCATGCTAAACAAAGGTTTAGATCCTTCAAAGACAGAACACACAATGAACCAAGGATGCTAATTTCATTGCCTCTGACAAAGGCACAGACATTGTTAATCTAGTCAGCGGTACCAGATGCCACGTTGGCAGAATCGAAGCAGGTTTAATTGTGATAATTTGGACTAATTTGATCGCAGTAACAATAGCAATGCCTGCACACTAATTTGCTTGACTCTGATAGGTGAGTAGATCGACTATTCAGGATGCCTGGATAGTCACCTAATGATGATTGATGTTCTGGTGTTAGATCAGCTAAATTTGAATCTTTCTATTGTTTGAACCCCCAAATCTAATGTTTAAACACTTTAATATGGTACATTTCATGGAATACCAACCACTGGAATGATTTAGAGCACTACGTTCGAGGCCCAAGAATTCTACACAACCGTTTAAATGGCCTTCTCAACCTATATTAGAAAGTTGGAACTACTTCTCAACACCATTGCACCATAGTGAAAAATCACAAGGAAAAAATTCCAAGAAGACAGAAACATATCAAACATTTCAATCCAGGAAGATAAAGAATGATATAAGAACCCACCATATAACATTTAACATTCAATGAAAAAAATTCAATAATGCAGAACAATGAGACAACATACTTGTTGACATCAGGATGGTAACTCCTCGCTAGCTTCCGGTAAGCTGAATGTGAAGAATCACATACATAAAAAACATAAGGAACCGATAAATTCACATAAGGCTTACCTCAAATAACCGCTAAAAAAGGTCACAGAACTAATTCCTCCCATGATATATGAGGCAAAGTATCTCCTAATCCGAGTAGCTAGCTGTCTTGGTCAGTTGCGGTTCCAATTGTTCCATCTCCATTCTGAAGCTCATTATGTTATCTAAGTTTATTTCTATTTCCAAAGCTCACATTTCTTCTATTGCACTGCTACCACTAATTTGGCCAGCACAAATTCAAGAAAAGCTGGTAGACTCACATCATCCACACTCACCACTTTTTATCTCTGATTTGCTTGCATTTTTTGACACCCCGAGCACAGAATAATAATCCTGAGATTTGAAGCCTTTTCATCATCAGTCACAAGCAAATGGGAGATCATAATATATTTAATATAAAATGCAACTCTTAATATGCACCATAAAAATGATCTATGAGTAACAGGGATATATAGTTCTAACCCACGAAGTACAAGGTTCAATGTTAGTACTTATATCCATGAACAATGCGTTAAAGAAGGATCTTATGGAGCCGAATTAATACGCTGGACAACAGTAAACAATAACCCAGGAAATCCACCACCACTATTTTCTAAAAATAACAACACTAGAAGGAAATTGCTGTTGAGGAGACTGACAAGGAAGAAAACCCAGATCCAAATAACAACATCAGCAGATGCATTATCATCTCAAGATACTCGAAATCAAGCCATAACGGGTGCATAGCTGGTGGCTCCAGAGCAATGAGTAGAACATTTTTCAACTAAAGCAAGTCTTCCTCACCAAATATCCTAGATTGATGGGTTTATTTCCAAGAAAATACAATAGACAGGTCTTGCTTTCAACAACCATCACTTTTTTCCTATCAATGATTATTTGATTATGATATACTACATGGTCTAAATATATACAGCTGCAAGTGTAATCTTATGGATTTACAGCTAACAACATGTAATTTCGCAAAAATTTCATTGTTTTCATGGGGCACACTCTTGCACTCCTGATACTGTGATTGCTATAACTAATTTGAACTTTTCCTTCAAAACACAACCATGCATATAAAAACAGTTAAGACACTCACAGATGCAGCCCTAACAATCAGACGATTTCCTCTCTTATAGGATGATCTTCGAGGTGCTGTCCCATTTACATGCAATGGATCCCAAGATAAGATGGATGAGCTAAGTGGCTGTGACATTTTTATCCTGCTTGGACTGCAAGTAACACATAGTGAGAAGTCACCACACGTTATTTTCAGTAGATGGAGATCAAGGAGAAGATTAACACTTCGAGCAAACGAAAGCAAACAACTTCTCCGATAACAAACATAATGACAGGAGAAAGCACAAGGCTCGAAACTATGCAGGAATATGGGAGCATTGACGACAGTTTCTGTATAAAGTTTTTCCCCCTTAATGGGGGAAAAAAAGGCTTCAGGGTCAAACCTAATAGCTGCAACTTCAAGCTACTTACAGGTCACACTCTTGCAGGTTGGGTTTTTTTTTTCCGAATGGGAGATATGATTAACTTTCTAGCTAAACGTCTGCTTTTTAACCACTATTGTATTCTTTAAGTTTCCCATGCCTCTACAAATAATCTCAACCGACATTTACAGTCATAGACCTTACAAAGCTTCATGCATGTGCATGTGATTGGCTCAAGTCATGTTACAAACACATCCTTACCAGCTCAAATGTGATGGCAATCTGCTTGGAATCGCATACTTTGACATTAAAGGAGGTTGTAAACCCCGAGAAGTCCATGTTGTTCCACAAGGTAAGATGGCCATTCAAGCTTACAGATGCAGGACAGCAGGAGGAGTTGAAGTACTAGGTCAAGTCCTGCAATAGGTTAAATTCCTAATAAGGTACAAGTGATGCCAGATATAAAGTGGAATACGGCATAATACAATTGCCATGATCAAATGATTAAGAGAAAAAAAGCCTCATAATAGACTGAACCTACAAGCTTTATCTACCATGATAACTGGACTAGATCGTGCAGAAATATGGACAATGAAGAAAACTATAACAAGGCCAAGCTCACAAATTCACACACTGATAGTAACTTTAAAACTTCAAGAATGCCAAGTTCAGTGGGCATTGAATACCATCCTCACACAAGATTATCGCTTAGCGACTAGCAAGTTTTTTTGGATGATTAATGATAATGCCCCGAAGGATTTACAACGATCTCACATGGAAACAACTACCAAGATAACCTTCCTATTCTCCACCATGAGAAATGCATTTTTCTTTTTCTACGTTGGATGTCAGAAGACAATATGGTTACCGGTAAATTTCCACTTGGGATGTTAATGTATTTCTGAAGAAAATGTTTACTATCACATACTGCACCGGACACATTATGTTGTCGAGGTTTTTTTTTTTTGGGACAAAGATGGCAGGTAAAGCCACCCAAAAAATTTCGATGACTTGAACATTTGGCTCTGATATGATCCTGTCAGGCTGTCACCCATAATGAGCTAAATCAGAACTCAACAAGTACCTAGGCCTCTAAAACCTTTCGACTTTTGAACATTGTTATGACGTCAAATGTCCCTCTCATGCAATGATTTTTAAACAATTCTATGACATTAATTCCATGGCTTGTTTCATGCATGGAAAAGTATCCAGAATTACTCCTCCGCTCATGTGCATCCAATCATCCTATCAGTTCATAGGGCACATAAACATCATTATTCTATCAATCACTTGGGAGAAATTTGAATGGAAAGGATATGAACATTAGCATTGATCATTTGATCTCTTGACCAAACAACAGAATGAAATGAAACTTTATCAGATTCCTCAATATAAACACCGCATGACCCGTCATCGTTGGAATTAGGTATCTTAACACACAATCTTGAACCTAATCACACACAATTCGTGAACCAATCTACCAAAGCACATATAGAACTAGTCCCATCACCTATGAACTTCCAAGTCTATAATTCCACAAAGTAGAATCATAATTCACCCAATTATAACCCCATTGGAACTCAAACACACTAGCAATTACAAAAAATAAATAATCCAATTACACTCTTTAACATGATAATTGCGGGAGCAGAATAAGCTAATCACGCAATGTCGAGAGCAAAACATCAACCAAATCAACTGGAAATCCGATTATGCCCATGAATCGAATCCTGAACGCGTGCGAATTCAGTTCAGAGAAAGAGGAAAGGAGATTAGAAAAAACCTTGACGTCGTCGTCAACAGCCGCGGCGGCGTCGGAGGAGGCGGCGCAGGAGGAAGCGGCACAGGAGGAGGAGGCGGCGGCGATGGGTGTTGCGGCGGGGAACTTTATCGGGAGAGGGATGTGGTGGAGAGTTGGACGCACTGTGGCCGCTGCTCAGCGAGTGCTTAACAGGAGCCCTACCCTCGCGGAGATAAAATGTCTTTTTTGTTGGTCTTTTTTCCTGATTAGTCTTGGTGCGCTGGATTCTTTTTTAATACTCCATTTGAATAGAACTTTTTTTATTTTAAATAAAATAATTTGATTATATGAAGCTATATTTGTATGTGTTGAATTTATGTTAAATTTACATGAATGTGCTATATTAGGGATATGTTCACTTCAAAAAAAAAAAAAAAAAAAAATCTCTTACGATTTTCTTGAGGAATGGATAGTCTTTCTAGGGAGAGTGGCAATCGGCCTGAGCAACAGCAGACGACTATGGCAAGCCGCAGTGGTGGTCGGATCTTAGGGTAGAGGAGGAGATTGGGGAGAACTCTGCGGCTGACAAGCGAAGAAAGATCAGTGGTCGACGTGAGGAGGGAGGCTGCATGGGAGGAAGATGACTTTGAAGACAAAAGGATGGTGGCAAAGCTGTTATTGCAGAGGAAGATCTCCATGAAGTCCTGAGAGCTTCGGTGGTCGAAGCGTGGGCGGATGTCAGGGGGATCGACTGTAAAACGCTGGAAGATAATGTCTTCGTTTTCAAGTTCCAGTAGAGGTCCGATCTTGACAAAATATTGGTTGGAGGCCCATGACACTACGAAAGCTCCTTGTTGGTGCTGCAGAAGTACGACACATCAAAAACAAATAGAGGAATATAGCTTTGAACACACTCCAATTTGGATGTACTATGACAATCTTCCGCTAGGTTGTTTACGACCAGGGGTGGCAGAAACAGTAGGGAGGAACGTTGGAAGGGTGATTGCGGTGGATGTCGATGAAATGGGAGAGATCAGAGGAGGTTATATTCACGTGAAGGTAGAGCTGAATGTCAAGAAGCCACTAGTGAAAGGCACTTTCATACTCACGAGAGATGGAGTTAAGGCCTGGGTTTCATTTCATTTCGGTATGAAAGAGTGCCTCATTTTTGCTTTAGATGTGCGATTGTTGATCATTGAATCGCGGACAGTTAAAAAATGCCGGAATGGACCCAAGAAGTTGTCGGGGGGTTTTGTGCTGGTCAGGGAGAGTTGATATGCTAACTCAGATGATTCCACCGATAGTCATCAAGGGGCATGGAAAGGTACGAACAATGGATCATCGGCCGGAAAAACTTAACCGGACCTTGAGAACTCACGAACCTTTTAACACGGACAGCTCGAAACCGACCACTGAGACTTATTAACATGTATTTCGAGATGTTTCATTATTCAACTAGCATGTACTCGACAATCGATTTCTCTTAGCATTATTAGAAAAGACATAGACATATTAATTTTAAGTGAAGTGATATTTGCTTTTTTGTAACATCAATGGGTAACACTCACTTTGGGTGTGCATGTATAAAGAACGCTCTGTTTCATTTTCTCTCCGATTAGGGTCTCCAATAAACTTCCAAATCCTCAAATCAGCCCCCAAATCCGCACCTTGTAAACCTAGAATCCAATGGGTAGAAGCATTTCTCGGTAGCCGTCGTACAGGCGGCGCCACTCTCCGTCGCCGGCGACCCACCACCACAGCCGCCGAAGCCGGAGAGACCGCGATCGATCACCTTACACTAGGTAATTTTGGCATTATTCAGCTCAGCAGTTTGTGTTTTGTGGAGATTTCAAACAGAAGTGTAAATTGCTTTGTCATTAGATTATTTAGTAATGAAATCTGGAAGCGGGGTGGACTTACAAGGAAAGATCGGATCAGTTATGGTATAGCGATGGCGAATCGAGGTGGCTACAATGGAAGATAGGATGTCAGAGTCAGCGTTGAGGTGATATGGGCACGAAAGATGAAATTGCACTGAATCATCTATTAGGGGAGAAGTAAAATATTGGATATGATGTCACACGAGAGGAGAGGTAAAATATTGGATATTGGGAAAACTTTTGTTTCTTGACTGAGAAATAGAAATATGTGTTTTTTATTTTTGTTTTTGAAACGAATGAAACGGAAATCAAAACAGAAAATAAAAAGATATGATTTTTAATATTTGTTTCATGTTTAATTTGATTATAATATTCAAGATTCCTTTTAAAAACAATCATTATTTTATAAAATGATTTTGATTTCGCCATTATTTTTTTGTTATTGATTTTGATTTTTACGGTTTTTGGTTTTCAATATTTGTTTATGTTTAATCTGATTATAATATTCAAAATTCTTTTTAAAAACAATCATTATTTTATAAAATGATTTTGGTTTTGCCATAATTTTTTTTGTTATTGGTTTTGGTTTTTACGGTTTTAAACAACAATATCAAACAACCCAATGGTATAATATGTCATGAGCTTGGGTAGTCTTTCACAAGATCAGGGAGGGCGACATTCATGTAGTTTATCCCAATGGTTAGTTACTCTTTTACTCGATCTCTCGAACTATATTTGTTGGATGCTCTATCCTCCCATCGCAATCAACGGCTGGGGAAGGGTGTAATCAAGTCTGGTTACTAAGTTGTATTCTCCAGTATTAATGCTGCAATTAGTGTTCTTCTTATAGTCAGCTTGACAAAGAATGTTCTCACTAACTATGTTTTCAACCATGCAAATGATATAAGGTGCCGTTGATTGACCTATTGTTGATAGTTATTTTTAATATGCTGTATGTAGTTTATGTTACACTAGTAAATGAAAGGGAATTCCAGTAATTTTATGCGATAGGTAGAAAAGCTAATGGCCTACAAACTAAACCATGCACTGCTGTTAGCATATATATGTTGATGTGTTCAACTTTTTAGTGTTTCCAAGAGATAATTAATCACCAAGAGGAGCCCATGATCACCACCTTCTTAGATCAGTGTAGCTAAGTGTTAGGATTCAAGAAAAAAATCCAACGTAAGTCACAAACACAAGATTAACGTGGTTCATCTCAAACTGGGCTAGTCCACGGACAAGCGGCAGATCAATTGATTCGTTTTAAAATCAAGAGGTTACAAAATGGAGCTTTGTGCTTGTGGCTGCTGGGAACGAAAAATGGATCACATAACCCTAGTTCTGCAAAGGAGTTTATATAGCACTACGCATACAGATGGAATTACCAAACTACCTCTAGTGTTAAAAAGGATAGTTTGGTAATTCCGTCCGTCAGATCGTGTTGAAATTTTGATAGGAGCTTCACAACACAAAATCCAAAACGAAACAATCTATGATTCGTTTCGCCAATTTCATGAGTTCATATTCGCGATCCGAAGCTTCCTTCATGGACTTTTGGGCATTTCTTTGGGATTCAAGTCACTAAGTGTTATGTTATGCAGGAGGAGAAGTCGTTCTAGCTCCCAACTTCGGTATAGAAGTCGCTCACCAGTAAAGCGTCGTAAGAGCCGTTCTCCAACCCCCCGTCACCATAGGAGACACAGGAGTAGGAGCATTTCCTTGTCTCCTGCTCGAAAGCCCCGAAGCCCCAGTATTACATCCACTGAGCGCAAGAATGCTGTAGTGAAACAGAAAAAGGTAGAAGAAGAAAATAAAAGGTACAAACATTTCTCCCAGTCTCTTGTTACATTGTTTAATGCAATCTTTGATGCTCTTCTTCCTTATCTCCTCTCCCATTTTCCAGTTTTCTTCCTTTTTCTTGTCATGCATGTTGTTGAGTTGTCATATCTTTCTCAACGTTCTTCAGATATGATTAATTTCAGAGATGGCAATGTTGCGTTTGTGTTCTGCTGGCAGGGTTCAGAATGAAGTAGATCTAAAGCTATTAGAGGAAGAAGCCGCAAGGAGGATAGAAGAAGCAATACGTGACAATGTGGTGCAGAAATTGAACTCTGAGGATGTTAAGATGGAGATTTCGAGGCGCATAGAACAATGCAGGAAGAAATTATTTGATGGCATAGCTGCCCAGCTCAAAAAAGAGAAGGAAACTGCTCTAATGGAAGCAAGACAAAAAGAGGTACGTGCCTCTTACTTGGCATTTG
>LIEC01006697.1:0-35507 GCA_001925005.1 Drosera capensis
TGGATCCAGATTTAGGAATTGATAACCTAATCTTGCAATGGACGCATTCTGACTTGCGGGTACCATCTTGAAGAACCACCTCTTTGAATTCCATCCAAACTTTTGAGGTCTTCTTCCTTTTTTTTGTTTGAAATGCATCACCAGTTTCAGTTTCTTCAACCTCCACTTCATCCTCTTCATTCTCTTCATTTGCAACATCTAAAGCTTCATTTGGTGTAGGATCATCATTCAAAATAATTCGACTTGTTGCTGATGAATTTTGTGCTTGCGAGAGTGCTGTTGGTGCCGATGAAACCTCAGGTGTAGATGATATATCTGTCACATAAGTAAAAAATAGGCATAGAACTGAAATTAAAACATACAACAGCACATCTACTTTATCCAGAAATCCTCTACTGAATACTACCTTTCCAAGATTTAAAGATTCAAACTTTATCAAATAAAATCATATGAAAGATTCAAAGAAAGGAATCGGGAAGGGAAGTTACTCAAGTGATGTGTCATCTCCTCTTCTTCCTTTCCAAGCCACCACAGATGATCCGAAGATACTCGAGAAAAGAAGTTATCCAAGAGGACCAAGACAGAGCTGAAGATGATTCCACCACCAACGAAGTCCGACAAGAATCGAGATCCGCAATGGCGCCACGAGAATGAGAGTTAGATGGGGGCCGAGAGAGGAGATTCAAGTGAAAATCGAGATCGGCAATGACGCCGCAACTCGCGAGGCTGAGAGGCGCTGCTTCCTCTTGTGTGCTTTTAGGAATTAGGGTTAGGGCTCAAGATATTTGGGTGCTGGTTATATATAAAGAATATATAAAATTTATATAAGAGTCTCATTTAGGCTCGCGAGCCGTTCGAGCCGAGTATTAATGTGTTCAGGCTCGGCTCGATTAGGTACTCGAGCCGGCTCGAGCTCGGCTCGAAAAAACCGAGTCAAACTCGAGTATTGGTCGAGCCGAGCCCGAGTAGCTCACGAGTAGCTCGGCTCATTTACAGCCCTAGTTATAGATATCATATTTTCATGATATTGTCACTCACGAGGGTTAGATGGTAGGTAGTAAACCTAAAACCTAATAAGGTGATACTCTAAAAAATAGAGTGTTGTGAGTGTTGTAGATAGATGCGTTCTATTGCAAAGCCTCACACATTTGGCCTCTATTTATATTGCTCAAGGACCTTTTGGTTTTCCTCGTAACCTCCCCCGGAATAAACACAGTGTCATAGTAAGGATATATGAAACACCATTAGTTACCTCACCATAAAGTCAAATGTCATCATTAGAATATTGAAACAACAAAAGAACTTTGCAACACCATCATCATTAATATTTTAAGTATTTCAAAAATCATTGACCATTTAATTATTGAAATATCACACATATTAGAATTAGTTAAATCTTTTATCACATTGTAATATATGTTTGGTTTTTCAAACACTTTTAACTTCACTAACAAATCATAATTTCATCGACAACTAATTGACGGCTAGAACAGTACAGTTTTTTTGCTCCTCGTGTAATTTGGCTATTGTGTTCGATATTTTTTTTAACAAAAACATAGTACAGGTTTTCAAATTAATGTACATAAGGTCCAAAATAATAGTGTTTCAGCATGAACCATTTTCCGCAAAAAACAAAAAAAAAACACGTAATACCACATACAATTTAAAGAATGCAAGCAACAATGGATCAATATTGAAGCAGCAGTCGCGTTAAAAGAAAGGGATTTTTTGTCATATAAATCCCTTAAATTTTCATTAATTTTAAATAAGTTTCTTTAATCTTTATAATTTCAAATTAATTCATCGAATCCTTATTTATGGGATAAAAAGATCTTATATGTGAGTCGTAATCCTTGACATTAGAGGAACAGTGGATCACGTCAAGGAAAAAAAACACGCCCGCATTGTTCATCTTTCACGTTTATACAAACACACTTGTGTGTTTTTGTTAGGTGATGCACACCTTATTTCTGTCTTTAAATAACGTAGTGTGTAGAAGAGGAAAGTGTGACAGCAAATAATAAAGAAAAATCAGAAAACGGGAGAATCTCTCTCTTTCCATCACTCTCGTCTCATTGTCTCACCACGCATTGTCATTCCGATCCAAGCCAACACTATAATCTTATCTTCTTTAATTCTAACAATAAAATTATGATATTTCAAGAATATTTTCGATTTATATTTTTAATTCATTTATATTTTTTGACAAAATAAAAAATGATTTGAAAAAATAAAAATAAATAAGAATTATGTTGTTTTTTCTTAAAATAAATATTTAAGGGACTTTATTGAAATTATAAAGTTTTTAAGATAAGAAATGCATTATTTTGTCCAATACATAACAATTTGAAGAATTAATTTAAAATTCTGAAGATTTGAAAAAATTATTTGAAATTAAGAAAAATTTGAGGGATTTATATGATAAAAAAGAAGAAGAAGAAGAACGATATGCTGTAAACTGGCGAAATAATAACTGGGCCTAAGCCCATTAAAACAATAGACATCTTTTGTACTTGCTTGTTTGGATATTTTGGACTTCAATTCAAGCTCGACCAGGTTTTTTACGGGCTGGGCCATTGCTATGAATATTGAACGGATTTTTGTGGACTGAACTAACAAGCTAGGCTGGGCTGGACCTTGAGCCCATATCCAGGAACAAGTCCTAGTCCACTATTCGATGTGGAATCAAAATCTCCTGAATAGTACTCCCCCGTCCATATCATTCGACTCTTTTTTTTTATCGTTTCAAAATAAACGAATTTTTTTTATTTTTTCGTTTTTCTTAACATAAAAAATAAAATCAATCTTATACAATACACTTATTAATTTTATTCTCAACTGTTACAATAAAATATACTATTATAAAAAACAAAAAAAAACTTTATCTAAATTTATATAAATTTAAAACAAATATAAATTTATATATCGAATTAAAACGTTTAATTAATATGGGATTAAAAAAATTTTTATATACAAAAATATCTCACTATCTACCTTGAGGGGGAAGAAAAATTCTCACCATCTATTGAGATATACGATTAGCTATTTTGGAATCTGCATTGGTGCAGAGATGACTGCCAAGTCACTTGTTCCAAGTTTGTCTCCACTTTTTAATGAGCTGAGTGGTGTTTGTCTGAAACTAATTTTTGGTGGGATAGAGTAAACGTTGATCTATCCTGTTTTAGTCTCCCACTGCATCCCAATTTCTACACGTTGATCATGAACAGCCCATAGAAACTTTTGGTCAACTTCTACGACCATCCCACCATGGGATAATATTCTCTTCAAATCATGAAATTTATTAACGTATATAAATTTTGTTTTAATATTAAATTATGTCTGATTCCGCTAAGATAATACACCCTGATCTTTTCTGTCCATTAAAATCCAAAATCATAATCCAAGATATAATGCCGGAGGAAACAATATGCATAAATATAAAAATAATGCTTAATTATTGGGCATATATTCTTTGGGAACTAATAACAACTATAAGACGATAACAAAAATGATTTGATAGAAGCATTACGCGTAATGTCTCATGGCAACTATGAGACGAACAATAGTGGCCTTTGAGCAAAACATTATGAGACAATAAAAACTAAGATTTGATAAAATCACAGATGATAGTGACAAATCATAAGACTTACCTTTAATTAATTTATTGTCACTAACGGCTTCTTCGAGGCCGACGATGATTGTGACTAATGGAGAAGCGGTAGTGTTTGGGGCAACGGCTACGGCGGTGTTGGTAAGGTGGTGGCGACGGCGGAGATTAATAGCTATGGCGATCTATGAGATGGCTAGGGGATTAATTTGATTTGGTAGGTTCTTGTATTTATTGTAAGGCAAATCTGGTAAAGCTTGTGTTTTTTTTTTTCTTTCAAAAAAATAACCAGTTGATTAAAAAAAAGATGTATACCAATTTTTGGTAATTAGTAAAGAAAAAAACAATTTTTAGATAGTTTTTTTTTTTCTGAATATCACAAAATTGTATTCGACAACATTTTTAAAATCTTACCATCTTATATTATATCTTTTGCTTCTGACGTGTGGTAATACTCGCTTCTGACTTACGGTCATATCTTATTTTTAAATTTTCCCATAAAGTTGGAGGTAATATCTGACTTGTGGTGCTCCTTTTTATACACCGTATAAAACTGACACTTCATATGCATGACAGCTTATATTACCAAATATCGTACAGCATAATATTTTAACGCACCTTCTCGAGTGTTTTGATATCTTTTCATGATTTTTTTTTATTATAGATTTTTTTGTTTTTATATTATTTAAGTTTGTTTTATTGTATTTTTAGTTTTTTCATATGTTTTTATGTGTTTTAAAATCATTTCAAGATTTTTTTATAGATTCTTATGTTTTCAAATTATTTGAGATTATTATATGTTGTTTTTGATCTTTTCGGATTAGGTGACTTGGAATATAACGGGCCTTTAGAATTTTTGCAGCTAGCGAGTCTAAACTAGTGTTTTGATAGCAAAGTGTCATGGAAATAACCTACCTCACGAACGACCGAGGCCTCCTATCTCCATCTAAGCGCAAACCCTTTTCCATGCTGACCAATGGATATTCTCGTTGTCGTCCTTCAATCTTCATAAATATTTATTGTATATTTTAACAGATACATTATATCATTCTGAAACAACGTACCATATATGGCTTCAAGGAGATCAATATACATCTAGTGGGTTCCACTGCTTAGAAAAAGATCATATGCATGTAAAGCTAGAATATATAGCATAACAATGCAACTCTCCCTTTCTTTTCATACATGCCTACATTCCTCGACCAAATAGACCGTTCCTGTATGGTCTCTTTTCATACATACCAAATATTCTAATCACTTGTTGCTGTTATTTGACAAAAGTGGACGACTTAATAAGACTATTTTTTCCCCTCAGAAAAACTGATTAATTTCTCATTTTCCATACGCTCCCTTCGTCACGAATACCAGCTTGATCGATGCACGGTTTCATATGTATACGTTCAAATTTTGCAGTATATTTTATCAACTTATCTTTAATTTTTGATAAAAATAGTGGGATTCATTGTTACAATTAATAGTGAACCATAGATAAATTGATAAATTAAATGACCTTCGAGAAATTAACTAGAAGAATTCACTCGATATAAATGTTTTACAGTAGTTATTTTAAGACCACATAGTGAGAGATATTAATTAGTCATATGGTTCCAATTTCTTTGCCCACTTTCTACCCTTTCTTTTTAACTTTCCACACTTTGGAATAAGATATTAGTTTTCTGTTAGGTGGAATAAGATAATTATTTGCTAGGAAGAATCATGATTCACACACATGGAGACTTAAAATCAAGATAAAGCAAAAAAAAATAAAAAAAATTCAAGATAAGAAACTTATATCTTACAAAGTCTATCGTTATCTTTATTCCATAAGTCAATTACGTGAAGAACATGCTATATCTTTTACCAAAAGTCCTTCGTTTTTATTTTTTTTTTGGTTATATTCTTAGCATCATAATCATCTTCTTAATATTTATAAAATATCAACCGTACAACTATAGCTTTTACTATTCATAAAATAAAAACATGTACTAGTACATGCAGCTGTCGCTATAGGAATCAAGATGCAACTGGTTATGAAAAATATATCTTGCCCTTTCCTACTTGCCAAGCGAAGACTTATCTTCAACGAAAAGGGTTCGTCATGGGACCCTTTAATTTTCTTCCAAATCTATGGAACTTCCATATTTATGACTAATAGGTAGCCCAATGGCAATGACAATGACAATGTGTAATCTTATCGGAATACTATCACAGATCACGCGTGATCGTTATAAACACACATGTATAGATCGACAATAATAAGTAATAGTTACAAAAAGTAGAATGTATATGAGCATCAGGCAAGCTATAACAATTTTTCACCATGCATGCCAAGGTTGTAATTTAACTCGAATATATATCATGGCACTCAAATTTAGGTATATCTAACACAAATCAACCATAGAGATTAAAATATGAAGAGAAGATATATCTTGAAATGAGAGTCCAATAATTAATAAACTCATTATCATAAAGTGAGGTCAATAATCTTACGTTTTAATCTTAATCGTTTATAAATATTAGAGATATCTAAACTTAAGTGTGCCATGACATATATCTGTTTTTTCATTTAACTATGTATATAGTTAATTTATATTAAACATATCTAAACTTAAGTGTGTCATGACATGTGTCTGTTTTTCCATTTAACCATATGTTAAATTACACAACACGATTACAAGTTCCATAGACTATATCCGTGCTCTGTATATGGGATAAATCCTCATTTATGATCTTGATACATAATCATCCAATCGCTCATTCATGTTGTGTTTCACATATTCATTAACTTCCTCGATTCCTCGATAGCTCGATTGCATAACAAGAAATGAGTATCGCCTATCCACTGTAAACGATTATCGTGACTGATGATCATCCAAAGAATTTTCATCCATTTTGTGTTATCACTGATTTGAGAGCTTTCTCCAAACACAAAATGGACCAATATGATCTATACAGACAGCACAAAAAATGAACATTATCCTAGATGTAAAGGACGATGACGATAGGTTTGATTCTGCCTTTCGTCTTTAGTCCGCATAGAGAACATGAAGACAATCTCTTACAATTATATGGCATTTAAAGCTGATGAGGAGACATTCTATAAACCGTTTGTGACTCAAGAGATCTGATGGGAAACGTTTGGTATTTATATAGGAAACCTTATATCCGTTAAGAAGAGCGGAAGTATTTAGTGCTTTTGAATGAGTCAAACACATTAGTTTTCTAAATTTTTGTTTCACAATGTAGTCAAAGCTGTAGCTTTTGTATTTCCCAAGATACGCCTTCGCTATAAGGAATAGCGGATGGCATTGAATTTGCAAAGACAGGGAGCCTCGAAGAAGGGTTTGTTCAAGGTTGGGTTTAGGGTTTTCTTGATAATAAAAATAAATGATCAAAGGATGAATCCATTAATCATAAAATGATACAATCATCCAACATTAAAACATTGTAAAGAAATATTATTCTTAAAACGAAACAAATACTAATCTTGAAATGACACAATCATTAGTCATAAAACGATACAATCACCCATTATCTTCAGGTTATTCAGATAGACTTTGTGCCATTATTTCTCTAATCGTGATTTATGTAATATTTACACATGGAACACTTCATAAGTTTCTTGGCACCATGACTTTCTTCAATCCCGCATTTGATACGTGTTTCCTTCTTAAGAGTTACAACATTTCATTTGAGATACGACTGGATCTAGAATAAGATCATCCTTATCTGCTTCATTGCTCAACGCTTGATAGACCATATTTCCTTGGTCGTCTGGAGACACTCCATTTGTTTCATCGGGTCGGGGGCAAACTTTGAACAATAATCTTGTCCCTTTCTACTAATTCCAAACCATAGTTATAATCCTGTTTTGAACAAGAAGTCTGCATTGCCAAATCCTGGAACGATCGACATAGATGGTCGTACCTCATCGTTTGTGCTGAAGCATAGTCCTTCTCATCTTGTGACACATAGGTACTCTGGTCATCGATCTCGTTAGCATCTTTTCTCCAACAGTCAAGGATGAGGTATTCAAGGATCTCACTCTTGCAATTGATATCAAGAAACCGTAAAAGATGCCGATAAATCATACCGAAGTGCTCGAACATCAAATAAGTACAGGCAATGACGTCAACCTTCGTGTGATGTGCCAATCTATACGTCTTTCATTGTACTCGAGGATCAAAAGTGTTGGTCTTCTTATACACGTCAACATCATTAGACGTGGACTCCTTATGCAACACATACTGATTTATCTTTTGAAGCTTGATCTGAAATCTACGAAAGATCTCCTTCGTGTACATCCTTGCACCATGAACTTCAAAAGGGGAATGCAAAATTATAGTATGAATCTTGTAGGTTATTTCATAATTTTCCTTCCTTTCCCTTGAATACTATTTCTCCAACACTTCTTGAGATCTGACAATAAAATCCTTCATCATCGTCGAGCTATTAACATGTTGATCAAAGAAATGATTCATACGTTTTCTTCTTGAAGTGGTGCTCATCCTAACAACAAAAAAAGTTTTGAATGTGTCGGAATCCATTTTCCTTCACTATGTAAAGAGAATGTAGCCATTCATTGTTTGTCAACCCATAGTCGATCAACAATTGTCGCTATCGTGCTTCGAGCTCATCAATTGTTAATGATTTTAGAAAACAAATCTGAAAATCCCTTTTAAACATGTCCGGATGACGCGAATAAACTTCATGCAGCTTTTCTGGATTTATCGAACTAATATGCCAAGAGCGCAATGCATGATGAGTGGCTGGGAAAACCCGAACGATCGCATTCTTCATCGTCTTATCTTGATCCGTGATGATTGTCTTGGGAGTTCTGTTCTTTATTGCTTCCAACCAAGTACTGAACACCCATTCGAAGGTTTCTTCGATTTCATCTTTCAATAATGTAAAATTGAACAGGATGGAATGATAATCATGATTCACTCCGGTGAACGACACGAAAGACATATAGTACTTGTTCGCTCGATATGTGGTATCAAACATAACTGCATCTCCAAAACATTCATAAGCTATTCAAGATCTAGAGTCAATCCAGATAATTGTGTCCATTCTGTTCTTCGAGTTGATCTTGTAACGATAGAAAAAGTTTCTCATTTCTTCACTGTTGAGATTCTTTAAATAGTTTATTGCAGATTACGCATCCTTGATACTATAATCCTGAGAATTTCTCAACTTTCGAAACTCATTATAGACATCTTTCTCAGTAAATCTAACATTTATGATGCCTCTAGCCTGCGGGGAAAGCACATTCATCATTCTACTCACCCCGATTCTCGATTCGTCCATAAGAGAAAACAAAAATCTCACAACATGAGTAATGTTTTCTCTTATGGACATTGGATTCACTTTTGCTAGGAGAAACCAAAGGATGATTATGTCCGCCTTCATATCTTATAACTACCCAAATATCTTCCATTGGACGATGAACGATGAACATTTTCGCTTTATAACTCGTATGTTGTACATGATCTCATTTCCTGATTATTATTTTTTTTTTGCTTCACCTCTAGTTCATTTCTTTTGATTGATTTTTCCACCAATCGACAATTCAACATCCGTAAACATAAATCTTCTTAGCGTGTGCGCTTGCTACTACTCTTGATCTTCATCTGGAATCGTGTGCTTTTTGCAAAAACTTTGTAACATTTGTTGAACGTTTTATTTTCATAGAGCTTTGAATTCTCGATCTCATTTTCGAATGGATTATTGGAAGCCAAGAAATGTTCCTTTTTGAATTCGTAATCAAAATTAGACTCCATAAGAAATTATTGAAACACACTGAAAACATTGCGAATAGACCGCATGAAGAATGAAGAGTTAATATTTCATTTTTTGTATTTTTCACTGACACGCGGATGAATATAATTGGTTCATCATCATTTCTAATTCTCAAACATTTGAAATACCGACACGTGTGGTATTATCTCTTTTTTTATTTGCATGCTTTCCTATGCAGTTCTCATAACTACGTCAATTATACGTCATATACGGAAGAGAATTGTCATTTAACTATTATTCATGTAAATCAAGAGGAATTGGATCGGTTATAAGACAGTATCCTCCTAACTCTGAGATTGGTTCCAAGTTGGTTTTTTTTTTTTTTTTGGTTTATGGATACAAATCCATATCCATGAATAACCATATTTAAAAGGGAAAAACGGATTTATGTTATAATTAGTATAAGTTTATGTGTGTTTAGTTAAAAATCAATGATCAAGATTAAAAGATGATTGTGGATGTGTGGAAATATGGACCAATATGATGCATCTTCCTATTAATTATTGGGATTTCATCCCAAGAGCATTTTTCTATCATGTTTTAATATTGATCATTAATTTTAATTAGATACACCTGAGACTATATGTGTCATAACATATATTCGTGAAGTCCTATTTAAAAAAATTATTTTAAATATACTTATACGAGAGTTTACGCATACAAATATTCATATCATATATATTTTATATATTCTTTTCGTCTCAAAAAAATTACAACAATTATTAAATTGAGATATCTCAACTAAATTACAACATTAACTTAAAGGTGTCAAAACCAAATCGAAACCGATTATCAATCCGCAATTGAAAACTGATTATTAAATGATTCAATTTTAATTTAAAAAATAAAATCATTTAACTAATTGGTTCAATTCAATTTAAAAAATATATATATATATATATATTATCGTGTGAAATTACGAATCACGGGATTGTTATTTTTGTTGGATCGGAGGGTGTGCATTTTTCGTTGTTATCTGCGGCAGAGAGTTCTCGAGTCTCGGGTGTTTCCCATTGATTTCAATACGATCACGTGGACTGCGGCGCACTAATGGGGATTGTCGGAGCTGGCCAGTGAAATGAGAACGAGTCAATCTTCTGTTTGACCCGGCGTCGACGAAAATGTAAAACCCATTGTCCCATTTTCCGGCTGTCTCTCTCCTATGCACTACCTTACGTCATATGCTCTCATCCATAAACCAAACTTATGAAATCAGCCTATGCTTATTCAATATGGTTTTCCTAATATTTATTTTCGTTAAAAGAAGCAGTATCAGGAGGTATTCATAGACAATAGTAATACATAAATTTTCTATTGTTTTGAGTAACAGATAAGTTTTCATTGTTTTTGAAATTCAAAACAATAGAAAATAAAATAAAAATGATAGATTTGATTTTTTTTTTGTTGCTGTCTATAAATAACTTCTATTGTTGCTTCCTTTTTCTTACTTCTATTTCCAAAATGTCTAGTTTTTTTTTCTTTTTATGATTTTAAAGTTAATTATTTTCAACAATTTATTTTAAAAATCACTTGTGAAGTGATTCCCCCTTTTTTTTTTTTTTTTTTTTTTTTTTTTTTTTGATTAATGAAATAAAACTGTTTATTTATTATTTTTGTTTTTGAAACGGATGAATCACAAATAGCAAACAAAATATCAAAATACTAGATTTTTTTTCGTGGTTTTCTTTTTTCTCTACTATCTGGAGTATAGTATTTAAGTTTTTCATAAAAAAAATCATTTCGTTTTGTAAAATGTTTTTCATTTTCAGAGCTGTTTTTCTATTTTAATTATAGGTTTTGATTTTCAAAGTTTTTTTTTTTGACAACCTTACCAAACAGCCTCTTATTCTCTTGATTTTTTTTTTTTTTTTTATCACTACATCTTATTATTGTCTATTGCAACAACCATATCGATCCCTCATGGCGCGAGCTCTGAAGTCAAGAATTACATCCTGGAAATGATTGTCAATCCCCCGAATTTGTAGTATTCATTCTCGACTAAGTCTCATCATTTCCAATATTCCTTTCATTCATATCATTCTTTCTCTACCAACAATCTATGACTCTATGATTCCCTCATTCACTTGGTCTCCTCTTCTTACCTTTCTTATAGCATCACACAAATCTCTTTAAAAATCTCCTGGTCTTCACCATTCTTCGTTCTTAGCAGCCTCCTCATCAACTTCTCTATCTCACAAACATTATATCAATTCTTCGTACTCAATATTTCTTAGGAGAATCTCGGCTCGGATCCATAATACAATGGATTTGGGGAGTGGGACATTGATTTTAGAATCCAAACCGGTCATTGGGTTCTTCGGAATCAAGAACACATCTCGCTCGTTCGAGAGACTATTGGAAAACCGCAGGGATCATCTGAACAGTGAACGGAGGATCAATAGTGATTATAGTGATGATATCAATGATGATCGTCGAGTTTTTGATTTCTTCTCTAATAAGAAGACGCCTAGAGATGAAGACGATGGTGATAGTGATGGTCGTGTTTTGGGAGAAGCGGATGCCGATCTTGGAGCTCCCAAGATCGATTCCCATGTAAATGTAAGTAGAACAATGAGATCTCAAAGGTTTGTTCAAATGGAACAGTGATTGTCAATATATATAATAACTACCTTAAATTGTAGTCTTCTAACATATACATGACTTAACCATATACTATTACTCAATTATCTTATCTATTGTATGTGTATTTTTGGATATTATATCCGTCCCATAATTTTTGTCACTCCTATGTATTTTTTACTATTTTATAACATGGATATGGAGTATCCTTTCCATAATAAATATTTAATCGTTCTGCAATATATATATATATATATATGATTAAAATACGTAATTTAAATAATTATTTATATTTCTCGATAAATGTAAAAAAAAAAACCAATCTTTAATCATTGTACCGTATGGGTCAAACATTGCTTTGACAATGACGAAAAGTTAAAACATTATTGAAAATTATGGAACGGAAGTAGTATTATATCGTAACTTTTTTGAAGCTGTTATTTTCTCTTGTGTAATTTCTACAACTATTGTTATCACTGGTACTTTTCTGAGCATTGTGATATAGTATGTGGAGAAATTAATATCATTTTAGTTTCAATTATTGTGATTGTATTCTTATTTGATTGCTATTTTTATTTTTATTTTTATTTTTAAAAAACAGTATATATTGGTTCATATTCATATATACTTGTTCAATGGGTGCAGACTGGGTTGCATCTGCTGACTTCTACAAATACAAAAACCAAAAGCAACCAATCAACAGTTGATGATGGTGGCCGTAATTTATCTGAAGCGCGGGGCAAACGGACCAAAAGTAATCAGGTAAATTCCTACAAATTTACTAGGAGTAACTGATACACTTAAGCCTACGAAACATAGTTCCGATGGTAACAAATTGATTAAGCCATGAAGCCAATCAAGGGTCGATGATCATCGGTCGCTTCAGATGTGGTACACAATATGGCCCGATCGTGCAACTATCATCTTGATTGATAACTTAGTTACGGTTTGAAAACCAACTTCTGTATAAACTATTTCGTGAACTCAGCAAGATTGGCCGAAATGAAGGACCATATGTAACGTTGAATTCGATGGAATAGATTGGAACTAAATATTGTTGATGTCATGAACAGGTAGCGATGCTGCGAACAGAGCTTCAAAAGTTGAATGCCGAAAATCAAAGGTTGAGAGGGATGCTAAGTCATGTTAGCAACAGCTACAGTTCCCTTCAGTTGCAGCTTGCTGCGTTGATACAACAGAAGCAAAACAAGCAAAGCATCCCAGACAATGAGGTACATTATTAGTATATGAAACCAGTTATGAATAAGGTCATGGTCCCTTATATCGATAAAATTTTGTTCCGCAACAAATGCATAGAGTTCTTTCTTTTCGCCTATCAATCTATAAATCTCACATGTGGTGCCTCTAGGTCATGAGACGAAGGTACGAAGAGGCCAAGAAACATGAAAGAGCTGTAAGTGGCATGATTGGGATGACCGAAAAATCTCATACATCGTCTGCTGAGAGAACAATGGACCAGCCGGGGCCATCAAGGGCTAACGAAGAAGCAGTTTTGCCCTCTGGCGATGAAAATAGTGGCAAGGGACATGCTAGGGACGACAGCCCCGGATCTGAGAATCAAGGTTGGGGATCCAATAAGGTTACAAAGTTTAATAACTCAAAGGTTATTGAGCAAGCTATGGATGCGACGATGAGGAAAGCTCGTGTCTCTGTTCGTGCACGATCTGAAGCACCAATGGTTAGTATAGTCTGAGCAGGTCCAGCTCGGTTGGACAAGAACAATGTTTCTGATCTTAGGGTTGTACAAGTGGTCAATAGAGTATTTATTATTAACCAGGCAAGCTTTTCCATTACAGATCAGCGATGCATGTCAATGGCGGAAATATGGCCAGAAGATAGCGAAAGGAAACCCCTGCCCTCGAGCATACTATCGTTGCACCATGGCCGTTTCTTGTCCTGTTCGCAAACAAGTATGTAATCTTCCGTCATTCTTTCTGCATCATCAACTTTACAAAGGATTGCCCAAAAATCATGAGTCCGAGCATGCTGACTGACTGCCAATATGGTCATTTTTCAGGTCCAGAGATGTGCTGATGACAAGTCAATACTAATAACAACCTATGAGGGAAACCACAACCACCCACTGCCACCAGCCGCTGTGGCAATGGCCTCGACCACTTCAGCCGCTGCCACCATGCTTCTATCTCGCTCGACATCCAGCACCGAGGGAGTCATGAACCCTGAAATCCTAGCAAGGGCAATGCTCCCATGCTCATCAACCATGGCCGCAATCTCAGCCTCAGCACCATTTCCTACAATCACATTGGACCTTACTCAATCATCACAAAACCACAGACCAAGTTCACATTTCCAAGTTCCTTTTGCTTCATCTCAGATGCCTCAAAATCTTGGATCAGTGCCCCAAATATTTGGGAAGAGCTTGCTCAGCCAATCAAAATTCTCTGGTGTACATTATAGTAGCAACTCGCCAGATCAAAGTCATGTAAACTTGGCTCACTCTGCAGCTACATTTTCAGCTGACACCATAACCGCTGCCTCCGCGGCCATTGCCTCTGATACAAACATCATAAATACTGTTCTAGCCGCCGCGATCTCCTCCATCCTTGGCGGTGGAGGTGGCTGTCATTCGAATGATGCCAATGACATGACTGCCGCCACCATGAATTTGGCTGTTGAGGCAAATAAGCATGGTAATGGATCTTGAAGCACTGGAAGCATGCAACAACGTTAAACATGCATCACATCAGCCATACAATACCATTGTTTTTTTTTTTTTTTTTTTTTTTCATGAGTACATGATGTGATACTGTCTTGTTCTCCCGCTTATAGGATTTCAGGGACAAGGGCTTAGACAGAAGTCCTACTCTTTTAGTGTTTTTTCTCTTATGGTTAGTATATTATCCAGTACTCATTAGCCGCAGAGGCTCGGGTAAAAATGTATTATTGAGTAATTAATTTCGATTTCAAGCAAAATCCATGAAGCTCAGGTCTTCCGTCTTACGAGGGGAATGCATTTATATCATAGGTCCATATTATACAAGAGACTAAGCATGAGGAAACCTTGCAACAATTGAAAGCAAACCTAAACTTCAGCACAAGGTATCTCATTCTTAATCCTTGTTAAGCTCCTAATGAGAATAGTGTGACCGTCTCCAGAATCCCCAGCATATCCGTGATTTTTTATGGCACAAAATGGAAAAATGAATGTGGAGCTTTTCATAACGAAACTCAAGTATTCTTACTACCTTCAAGTATGCAATCTTTCTTACTACCAACAAGCATCAGATAACATGCAAGAAGAACACAGAATGATAAAACGGAGGACTATGGATTGTGACTTTGTAACACTTCAACTTTACCTGTTCAATACCTGTTTGACACGTGAGTTATCGTTACTCCAAACACTTCTAAAAGTAAAATGATGAGATTACAAGGAGTTTAGGTAACATAAACATAGGAGCTAATAATGAAATAATCAAAACTTATAATATTCTTTACTACAAGAAAATCAAACCATTCATGAAATGAAATCAAATGCTAAGCTAAACTAATTATTCGACATTATTCCGTGAAACGAATTCATCACACCTCTCTTTATTACCTGAAATAAATACATAACCGTGATTTCGAAACCTCAATATAACAAGCTATATGTCAATTTCAAAGGTCTAACATGTTTATTATGTCATCCGTTTCTCATGCACAAACAAGATGTAATGCAAACAATACTTAGGAATATATATATATACAAGATAATAATTCTTGTTAGCCAGGTTAAATCTTATTTTATTAGCCTTTAATCATTATTAAAGGTTTTAAGGCTTTTCATGTATTAAATGTCATATCATGTCCATTAACGTGTCTTTTACAGGTTGATGACATGATAACAGTTATCAAAAAAATTAATATAATTACCTAGTATGACCGTACTAGAAGCTATTAAACAAATTTAATGGTCTCTACAGTGGACCCAGGACGATTAATTCTAACAAAACATGGTCAACTCTTAATATCGTTGCGTTCACGTTAAAGGGTTAATTCAATCCTCCCTAGCTAGTTATGTAAACCGTAATCCTCCTACTCATTAATAATTATAGAAATTACTTCATAATCAGAGTTCAGGATTTTCACACATGTAGCATTAAATTAATCATATTAATTTTATGTATAGTAGTTGGCTATCATGACATTCATAATCAAGAATTTTCAGACATGTAATATGAAATTAATTATTTTAATTATATGTATAGTAGATGACTGCTATGACATTCATAATCAAGAATTTTCAGGCATGTAACATAAAATTAATTATATTAATTCCATGTATAGCAGGTGATTACCATGACGTTTCATGTTTTCAACTAAAAATTATAATTTATTATACTCGGGGTTATCGACAAATAATTCCCCACATGTTATGCGGGCTAGGTATTTTTATAACCTTCTTTGATATTTTCATACTTTGATAGTACGTTACAAAAATAATAAATATTCTCATACATGATATCACACAATAAGAACAGACAATATTCAAGAATAGTTATAATAATCTATAAATAGTATATAGATTGCATCGTTATTTTTTTCAGCATGCATACTAAATATTCTCAGACAGACAGAAACAACAAGATTATTATTCTCTTATTTAACATGTAAGGTTATTAAACAATCACATAATTCAAGTCATGCACTGCATAAACATTAATTTAAGGTAACGATGTGCGTTACCATATCATTTTAAAAAATCAAAAAAACTTTAAATAATTTCAAGACTTAATTCTGCTGCTCCATCCTATGTTGACACGATTCCGACGAGTCTAGGCGAGGCCGAGCTAAGGGCATTGAAGGTCAGGGAACGAGCGAGGTGAGTCGTTGTCGAATGAGCAGGATCCGAAAAATTCCATAAAATATAATTTCACGATAAATAACATGAATAGTAAATAATCATACGTTATAATTTATTTTGTAGAGTTAAAATATTTGTTTGATTATATAATAAGAAAAGAATGTAAAATATAAATGCAAAATATGCGGGGTTAATATAAGAAGGCAAGTATGAATATAGTAAGGAAAGTATCCAAAATATGAATGTCTTAATATGAAAATGACCTAAATCTAATTTTTCTTTATGTCAATTTCTACTCCACCTAAATTAAATTAATTAGTCACTAATTATCCATTAAAAACTCACTAATTATCCACTAAAACTATTTTAATTGATTTTGTTTTCTATAAATACAAGCTCTTTTCTTCTTGAAATATTTCTTACAAACATAAAAATATTTCTTGCCATGCAAGAGAAGAGATAAGAAAGAAAAAAGAAGAATGAGAGTTTGAGGAGAAGAGAGTTTGAGGAGAAGAGAAGAAGGTAGGGTTACAAGACAACGAGGATCATTCAACATTAATAAGAGAAGGTGATCATCTTGTTTAGAAATTTTGTGAAAAATCAAAGACTCTTTGATAAATTCTGAATTTAATATATGTTGAATCTTCACATGTATAGTTTCTGATAAAGTTTATACATCATGATTTAGAGTTATAAATCTCAAAATATAAATCATAACATATCGATATATTAATCTGTAAAAACTAGTTATAAGAATCACTTTGTGACTTGATCTGTAATTACACAAATTTAGAAAACAAATCTTATATCAATGAAAGACCCTTGAAATCTATTTTTCATAACAGTTTAAAAATCTATATTTGAAGTTGTATCCAAGGATCTATCAACAGATTAATGAAGAAATTTCAAACTATCTGATGTAGCAGAAAATATAAATTTTAATGAATAAACTACTACTATTGGTAAGATTTCATGATTAAAAGTCTAATTCTATGAAAATATTATAGAGGCTAGTTTATTTTAAAATTTTCAAAATAATTGTTGGAACTTAATACGAGAAGTTATAGATTTAAATGTGTCGAAGGGTCATGTTGGATAGAATTCGAAAATGAACCGATTTGACATCGAAATAACTCCAAATATTTACAAATACTTCTGATGATGATGAATACATAAAATCATCATAATGTACTATCAAAATAAGTATAAAAGATTTTTCTCAAAACTTGACACCACTACATAATATTAGTATGGTTGTTTTTCAAGAAATACAAATAAATATTCTTAACTCTATAACGTGAATAATCATTCATAAAGTTGTGTCTTAATATACGTATACTATTATATTATAGGACTTAGAAATGCTGCTCATTATCACTTAAGGATGAGACTGAGCATGTGCATGTGAAAAATTATGGTAAAAGATAATGTTTAAATTTATTATGTATGACGATGCGTATTATTATACCATGAGTATAATATATATTGGAATCTTTCAACGTAGTCACTGAATATGGCTAACGTAAAATACTAACTGTAACTACTATGTGTTGTGTACTAAATTCTGAGTGTTATGGAGTGCTGTTACATGGTGTATGTTATACTTTATTTGTTGGTATAATGTGGGTGAATATATAAAAAGAGTTTAATTCCATAATTGATGAGATAACTTCGTAGTATAAAACACAAAGCATTTGTGTCTGTTGTTTGTGTTATACAGTGACTTGATGTTGACATTCTTTCATCGACCTTGAGAGATTGTTTTGTTATGAGGGTATCTCATTACAGGAGACATTGGGCTCTGGTTTGGCTGATCTTCTTTTGCCGATGTTCCTTTTACTAAAGTTGAAGAGAGCTTACTTTTGAAATTGAATAAATCTCACCAATGTCCCAATCATAACATTGAGGGTATCTATTATTTGTCATCTTTATATGATTGATATGATGATAAGTGTAACATAATCTTGAGTGAATTGCTAAGTGCAGTAGTGCATTAGACTTGAACTGCGGACATGTCGTGTCACAATATCTTTCTCTCATTTTGTTTGATATAGTGGTCTTGACTGTCATACCAGAAAGGGTATGACAGTAGACACTCTGAGTTTAGTATGCTTCCAATATCATATTTGAGACACTCACGAGATAAAATATGCATGAACGTATAAATGCTTGGAGTTGGACAGTCAGGAGCATGTTTGGTACGGGAAATATTGTTTGATTCGATACTTGTTTGGTGATTCTATATTGTCTGAGTAATGTGCTTATTCTAATATACTGGAATAGATGATCTATGCGTTTAATCTACTTTATTTGACTGGTGTGTTGATTCCAAAGTGGTAGAACAAAAGATCCAAATGATCATTCTCCTTTTTTTTCTTACCTTCTTCTTTCATGTAATCTTTTGGAAAGGAGACCGACACGTTATTGACATCTTATAGCTCACGAAAAATATTTTTCTGTGTTTTTTCTCTTCTTTTTGTTACAAGAGTAAGATTTGAAAAGAAGTGTGATTTAAGTTTTGATGTTAAAAATATCTTATGTGTGAAAGATAATTTGATTCGAGAAAGAGATATAAATCCCGCAGCGAAGGTGATATTGTGAGTTATGATTCAATGTATCAAAAGTTTCTAAACTAATGATGTATAAATGAACTTATCGTAATTCTTATGATTAAGTTAGGATGTATAGCTTTTGTCTAATTGAGATGTTGGATCCAACGACAGTGATGTCATATATATCATTAATAATTAATAAAAATCGAGGGGTTATAATTAATCAAGCGATGGTTAATTGGTTTGTCTGACCATTAAGATAAAATACTACTAGGATGGTGTGTTCTTGACAATCTTTCTTACATAAGTTTATTAATGAGGTTATCGTTAACATTAACACCCTACTTGTGAGTTCCACATGAGAAAAGAAATGAAATGAGAAGAAAGTGATGAATTTTCTTTGTTGGAGCATGCGTGTGAGTTTTTTAAGAAAACAAACAGGGAGAAAGGAAAAGAAAATAAGAATTATTTTCTTCTTAATTTTTTTTCTCAAAGTTGAAAAGATTTGGAGAGAAAAAAAAACTTAATAAAATTTAAAACTTTTATTTTTATCCTTAATTATATACTTTTTTCAAAACTTAAAAGAGTAGTAGTTCTTTGAATTTTCTTTTTCTTTCTCAATAAAAAACAACACAAAGAAAAAAAAAAAAAAAACGAAAATATATCATGGCATACTTAAATTTAGATATGTTTTGTATAAATCCACGGTGGAGATTAAAACGTTGGAATGAATGTATATTGAGCTTTGGGTCAAATTAATGATACGGGATCTCTTAAAGATTGACCTCTTATATCAAAATGTATATTTCTTATATGTTTTAATATTTACTATTAATTTTAATTAGACACACCGAAGATTTGGTGTGTCAAGATATATATTCGTCAAACCCAAGAAAATCTAGTGTGTTATCTCCTCAACTCACAAACATATATTACCTCCGTCCAATAAAAATAGGGACGTTGGTTTAGATCGGAGATAAGATTATTGAAATTATGAATTGTTCGTGGGATGACTAAATATCGTTTTATATAAAATTATCGTGAAACAATAATAATAATCTGTTATGTATTTTAACCTTAAACCAATAACGTAATTTTTTTACGTCGTTAAGACTAATAATAAAACTACTCAAAATATATGTTGAATAATATAATATAAATATAGTATTGTATTTTTCATGAGATCGAGGATATAGAAAAAACAAATTTACATTTTTCTTTTTTCATTTCTTTCCTATTTTTCATTTCTTTCCTTTTCTTTTCTGTAATTAACTCGCAACCAAAACGTAAGTATGGACGATATCAGAACATGTACAAGGTATGCATTCCAGACTAGATACAAATAAACAAAACGATCGAGCCCATCCGTTATGAACTCCAACCAGTCAACCCAACACACTCGATCGTCCCTCCGCCACTCACCGTTCTTACAACCACCGTCGTCGGTCCCAAATTCCAGAATTCTCCTTTTTCTTTTAGTCTCGGAATCAACCTCTCAACCCCCCAAACAAAATCCCCACTCAGCCCCTCACTCTCTCGAGTCGCTTCCATCACCTCCTGTTCGACAGGTAATCTCTCCTCTCCTTTCATCAGTCTTTGCAGACTCGATTAATTCGTAGTTGATCAAATCGGAGACTCGATTTCGATATTCCGTCTTCGATCATGAATTCGCTAGCTTTGTACTCTCGTTTTTTGTGTGTGTTGATTTGTTTTGTTTGGGCGTAGTTTGTGGATGATCGCTGTGTATCGAAGGCTAAATTATTGGAGTAGACGCTTTTGTGGGGATTTTGTTTTTGTTGCTTTTGAGAGAGTATTTTTTTTTGGGTAGAAGCTTTTGAGAGATCTTTAACTTTGATATTAGAGACGGATTTGGTTTGTGGAATCGAGTGACATAAGCGATTCGTTTAAGGAAAACATGAAGAATTAGGGAGATTGTTTACATGCTAGTGAGATTGTTTGGTGATTTTGTATATTCGGCCATTTTAAACTGATTGAACGTTATATGGTGTTGAGACGTGTAGAACAGTTTGTACAAGTTTGTTCCGCACCTGTATGCTGAGTTTAGTGGAGTTAGAGTAGACAGAGTGTAAACATGATGACTAAAATGTGAGTGTATGTTTAATCGGTTGTTTTAGGTTGCTTTAGTATAGAATTAGGTGGAGAAATGTGCGAGATGCTTCGGTGAAGGCTTAATTTACAAGCTTAGTGTTGAGTTGAGTTCAGTTGAGAGTTTGTGTAGTTGAGGAGTTTATTTATATATATTAAATCTCACTTTTACAAATCAAATATGGAATTCATGAGGTTGTGGTCAGGTTTCAAGTACCAGCTCGGTGTTGTTTATGCATATCATTAGCTTGTCTACCTCTTGTTGCTCCGATCGTCATCAAGCAAGATCTATGGGGACTGGTATCACCTGTAGCTCAGTTTTTGCTTCTTTTTTTTTTTTTTTTTGTATATTTATTATTGTGAATTGAGTGTTATCTTAGTTGATGATTGGATGCTTAATTGCCAATGTAAACTCAACGTGTTGTTGTGTTCTGGAGTTTCTTACTTACATGGTCATTTAACATGAATTGAGGGTTTGTTTTAGGGGAAAAGTGCATTTAATCCCTTGAACGTTTCACCCTTTTGCACATAACCCCTTTTGATGGTCCTTTTCAGGGGGTTCTCTGCAAAATAAAAAAAAATAAAAAAAAAAATGGAACTTCTACATGGGCTATTATCCCAAATTTATGGAATTATTCAAAGTATAGGGGTTTAAATGACTATTTCCCAAGTTCAGGTAGTTAAGTGCAAAAACGCAAAAGTACAAGGGGTTAAAATGCTTTTTAAACAAGAGGGATCAATATACGAATTGGATGTGTTCCAGCACATTTTCTCAAGTGATTAATCGTTTGTTTTATCCCCTCATGATGTGCCGATTCTGTGATATGTAGCATAGGATTCTGATATCTTTCTTTTCCTGTTTATGAAGTTCTTCTTGTAAATTGTCTTATTTATTTCATTAGAGCGAATCTGATGCTTTTTGTTAGGATAGGACGACAAACAATACAACAATTTAGTGCCGATTTGTGTGTGGTGTTTTCTTCTTTTTAATGGAATGTTGCTCCTACTAGGACATTTCTCAAGAGGTTTAGTTGTTTTATGTCACAGCTAGCTTTTGAACATGGCTGATACTGCACCTGTCGATACCAAGGAGCTATTGGAATGGCCAAAGAAAGATAACCGAAGATTTCTACATGCTGTGTATCGTGTTGGTGATCTTGATCACACTATCAAGTATGTTTCTGTTCTCTGTGTTAACATGTAATCTAATGAGAATATTTCATAACTAGATGTAAGTGTTCTGTCTGCTATTTGCTCCAGGTTCTATACCGAAGCTCTGGGGATGAAGCTGCTTAGAAAGCGTGACTTTCCTGATGAGAAATACTCGAATGTCTTTCTTGGGTTTGGTCCAGAGGAATCTCATTTTGTCGTTGAGTTAACATACAGTAAGTCATCTGAGGACATGATTGCGGTTGCCTGAATATTTTAGATTTATCGGGGTCTTCATCCTGTTGGTGTGGGCAATTGCTCTCATGTAATACCTAATGATATTTCACCCCGTGTGACAGATACGATGAACCTTCAAGCTCTTTCTCTTGATTATTATTGGTATATGTGCTTAATCTGCATGTTCATGAATGATGTTTGGTATTGCTTATTGGCAGACTATGGAGTGGATTCGTATGACATTGGTGAAGGGTTTGGGCACTTTGCAATTGCAACAGCAGATGTAATTTTCATCTTCCACTCCATGGTTTACAGGGTTGTCCATACTCTTTAGTAATCGGTGGTGGTGTTTATGGATATACAGGTTTACAAATTGGTCGAAAAGGTTCGCTCTCTTGGAGGCAATGTCTCAAGGGAACCTGGTGCAGTGAAAGGGGGGAACTCCATCATAGCATTTGTGAAGGATCCTGATGGTTATGCTTTTGAACTGATTCAGAGAGGTCCTACTCCTGAGCCACTCTGCCAAATAATGCTTCGTGTTGGTGATTTGGAGCGCTCTATCAAGTTCTATGAAAAGGTATTTTTTTTTTAGCTTGATAGATGATATAATTTTTATTTTTTTATTGTTATACATTATTTTTTACTTTCGATGGATTTTCCTCGAGTCTTGGCCAGTGATGGTCTCCTTTGCTCAGACAGTTTGCTCTATGCAGTCGGTGTGCATTAAAGGACGATTTTTGCTATACTATTACTATAATCCACTGCAAGAAACTCTCAAGTTTATTATAGCTCTCATCACGCATTATTGTCCCTGGTTTGATTTGCTTGTTCCTTTTTACGTCATGGGCTGTGCAGGCAGTGGGGTTGAAGGTATTGAGGACGATTGATAGACCTGAATACAAGGTTTGCAAATCAACTTTGATCTGCTAGTCCGTTTCCTAGTTTCAGTAGTTGCATGACCAAGCAAATGTGGTTAGCGTCTTACATTGTTTTCTATCTTTTTTCCTTTTTTATTTTGAATAGTACACCTTGGCCATGCTTGGTTTTGGCCCTGAACTGGAGAGCACGGTGTTGGAACTGACTTATAACTATGGTGTGACTGAATATAGTAAAGGGAATGCTTATGCTCAGGTTCGTAAACCACATGCAACTTGCCCGTGCATTGGCAGCTGACGTGCTTATTAGATTACTGTGTTCATGGAATGCAAGTTTATTGCGCTCACAGGTTGCTATTGGGACTGATGATGTATACAAAAGCGCTGAGGTTGTCAAGCTGGTTACCGAAGAGCTGGGAGGAAAGATCACTCGACAGCCTGGACCTATCCCTGGAATCAACACCAAGATCACTTCTTTTCTGGACCCAGATGGCTGGAAAACGGTGAGCCCTTTAATCCTTGCTAGCTTTATAGTGATTATATTGATTATGATGAAGAATATGTTCATATTTATAGTTCACCAATTTGTTTCCTCCTACCCTTTGGTGCAACTGCGATGGCTTTAATCTCCATGGAGATTAGGTTTTCCCACTTTCTGTTAGCAATGTTTGCTTGTCTAAATTGGCAGTCTCTATAGTTGTGCATTCTCTAGGGGGAAACTAGCAAAGTCCTGTTAGCCAGTCAAGATACAGAACTTCTGATTCCATTTTACAGGCACAGTAGCAGCGGCGTCTATGAATTCTTTTGTATTGATGTAAGGTTACATGCAGGATATAGTTGGATAGTAGTTTGTGAAGCCTAGAAATCAATCGTGTATACAATTGCCTCGTTGTGTTGTTTCAATGTTATCTTTGTGGTGTTGACTGGACTTCCATGCTAATGTTTCTGCTTTCAGGCCCGTAGTTGCTTGATTGCTTCACTAGAATTGCAACTCCCACTAGAAACCATGAACATTTCACGTCGTATTGGCTATCAATGATCCCAGAGTAATTTCTCTCTGAATATGCAGGTTCTTGTTGATAATGAAGATTTTTTGAAAGAGTTGCAGTGAACTGTTCAATGATGAGAAGTGAACTAGAGGAAGATCATCAAGATGTCATGAAAATAAATCAGTATCACTGGTACCTGGTGAATGCTTTTATCTTTTTATCAGTGTAATACACCACCGTCAACAGCATGGTTTAGTGCATCTATTGTATCAAGTTCATGAATATATGGTATAATCATGCACCCTTTCAAAATAAAGCACGGGCAAGTTTGAGTTTCTCATACGCTTCTGTCCCCTTTTTTTCTGAAATGGTACTCTTGAGACGCTCGATGTTTCTGCTGCTATTTTAGGATTCATTTTACAGGATCGAAATTCTCGGTGTGCCCTGTTTGGTGGTCGCTTTAATGTAAACTTTGAACATTTTCTTTGCAAATAGATGCTGTGTTTGCATTGGAATGGACGATTTCTTGCTAACTTTCGCCAACAATATGGAAAAGGGTATCAGTTCAGATTACTGATTGCTTATGATGAAAGTGATATTGATATTGATTCAAAACGGTAGAGAAGACGACATAGTTGTCGTGACATACAACAAGTCACGATTTGTCGATAAGTTTCTAAATGAACAATTAGTTTTGACGCCGACTAATTGAACTATAGAAAATCTTTCGTTTTGTCCGTCATGTCGACAACTAGTCTTATTTTGATAAATGACGTAACGATTTGAGCTAATATTAGTATTTTATTATAATTTTTTTTTTACTTTTTCTTGATATCTTTTACAATTTTTTCTTGTTTATTCAAATTTATAATCATAAATAATTTTTTGGAAATGATTTAAAAGGGACACAAAAGATTCAAGAAAAAAAAAGGAGAAAAATTATCAATTAAAATTTTGAAGTTAGAATCGGATAATGATAAAAAAGAAGAAAAGAATATCATGGAGGATGAAGATGTGGTAGTTGTCCATGACATGGCCTTGAACCCATGAATCATCACGACCCCTTGGGCCAACACCAATAATATTGATCATCTTTGTGCTACCAATCATTCTTATCTCAGATATGCCCATTGGAGCCGATTGTCGCTTGAACATGACATGATGATCATCGTTGTTGGCTCCCTTGGTTGAGTTGTTTGATCTTCAAATAAATCTGCGTGCATAAGGATCGATAGTGAAGGAGGATTAAACTGGTAGGATGTAGGGAAGAGCTTAAGGGAGGAAAGTATGAACTGAGTGCAACTGTTAACTCAAAAGTTTAAGCTGATGGGTTATGGGTTCCTCATATATATATATTTTACTCTTTCTGTTTTTTCACGGTCGATATTAATAAACCTGCTCACACATATCCTCAACATGAATATCTTTCCATCTTCTCATCATTGCAGGATCCGAACTCATAACCTCTGTCGTATCCATGACATACCAAACATCTCCTCCTCCAAAGTCCTCATCCTTGAGACACCTCCTTCCATTTCGTATCATGGCATATTTGCTTGCCATTTAAAAGATAATCAAATGGGAGAGAAACACCGAGTGGGATATGGGAGAAATGCACAACAAAAACAGCTACTTCACTCAAAATAGACAAAAAGGTAACTGTCTGCTTTTTGTGGAAGGTGGGTTTGGTTTCCTACTCCCCACTCCCAGTTCTGAAGTGCCAGTGGGTTTGAACTTTGAAGATGAATGAGTATGTTTATAATGGAACGAAGATGGAAGATATAGACGGTTGAAATAGAAGAGGTATGCTAAAGATAATTGCTAGTATGATCATTAGTCTATGTCTCTATATGATTAATGGATTCAAGTGACCTATCAAGAAAGCAAATGTAGGTTATGTCATAAAAATAACACCAACTCATAATAAAATTTTAAAAAACGAAATATATGTAATTTTATCTTTGTGAACAAAAAAGATTACGTTCCCCAACTAATCATATACCTATTTCCCAACAAACTGCACAAAAAGCATTACCGATTCATTTTTTTATTGAGATGAATGCTTAGAACATAGTATCAGAAATTTGTAAATCCGAACACGGACTCAGTTGTAGGAGTAAGAAAAGCTCCTGTTTCCCCTCTATAAGTTACAATATTGTTCAGAAATCGAAAAATTCTAGAAACATGATGCTGTTGAAACCCACAGTTATCCAATAGTAGTGTCAGATTAAGACTCCTTGTTTGTAGTGGGAGAATAAAACAAAAGGGGTCATTATAAGCCCAATCAATGCCAAAAAAAAAAAAAAGCAAAGATGGTGACTTTGGTATTTTGTTAAATGATGTAGAATATCAGTTTGCTACTGTGTTGTTCTATCCAGAATTGATTTGGTGGTGGAGGATGTCGCAAGCCAGGATGCTCACAGGGAGACCATAGAGAAGCAAAAACCACTGGTTTGGGAGAAAAAAAGTTCTGAACTTGGAGATATTTGCCATGTCAAGCTGATAATATCTTTAACATCAGAAGGTTTGTAAATCATCTGGTATGATCTATTACGTGCAAAATAATGAAATGATTAATAAATTAGAGAGTTTTTTTTTATTGGATTATTCTTTTGGGATTCGACATTTCTTTTGGACCTATGGGGTCTCAGTCATCTGACATTTGATGCTCTCTTTTGAAAGACGGAATGATGTGGAAGGGTCAACTTGACAAAGGGTTATGTGATTTTTAATGAGGTTCGGGATCGAAGAGCCATGCCTAGTGTCATAAAGATACCGAAGTGAAAGCCGTCCAGCGTCGATCATCTGTTAGATAAATCACTTTCTATGTGGAGACCTTAATATCAAGTGCATGGGAGACTTTTGGTTTATTTGTCGGGAGATAATTTCATGATTTTGTCTATATTATTAGTGCTTAACTAGTGTGTGTGCAAGAAAAGACCAGAAATATAAAGAAAAGGGTAGTGTGTTCGGACAGTAGGTTTTTGGAGAAAAGAAAAGAAAGAGGCTGGCCTGCGTAGTCAGGTTCAAGGGACTAGATTGAGATCCATCCGATATCTGATCGTTCTTAAATTTGGTCAGCGGGTACAAGACACTTGGTTCTTCACAGTCAACGTCAATTTTACAACGAGATTTTCCTATGTTGAGATATTCAACCTGCAACTTGAATCTGTGTCGGTGATCTCTTCTCTTGTTTCTCTTGTTTAGGCTTATCTTGTGTGTCAAGATTGTCATCTTAATGTTGTTATTGCCGTATACCTCTAGTGTGATGTAGAGAGGAGTTTTGTATGCTCATTATTCGGATATAGTGGAGAGTTTGGATGGACTCTGATATCAGTCCCGTGATTTTTACTTCTCGTCTTGGAGGTGGTTTTCTACATTAAAAATATCGTGTTATTTCTGTTTTATGCTTTACAAGGTATATGATGCACCAGTATACTTCCCTAAAAAGGTTTACACTAAGATGGAGACATAATTTACTCTGTTGTGATAACTCGGTATAAGTCGGATTTTGGTAATCATCCCTACAAAGTGGTATCAGAACCGTTTCTAATATTAAACCATGAAAACTAATATTAGTAGGATGGTCACCTTGAATGTATCTAATTATCATATATGGAAAGAAAAAAAGACTGATTTTCTTTATGTGAAAGATTATTATTTACTTGTGTTTGGTAAAGAAAAACCCGATGGTAAAACCGAACGTGAATGGGAAATAATTTGTCGTCAAGTTTCTGGGTATATCAGACAGGGGATAGATGATAATGTTTTGAATCATAACTTTGAGGATATAAATGCATAGACTTTGTGGGATAAACTTGAACAGTTATATGCTCGAAAGACTAGAAACAACAAGTTTTTTTTTCCATAAAATAGATAATGGTTTTGAGATATCATGATGACACTCCTTTAACTGATCACTTAAATTCTTTTCAAGGAATTATAAATCGATTAGCTGTTATGAGTATCAAGTTTGATTATGAGATTCAGGTTTTATGGTTGTTTGGCATTTTACCTGACTCTTGGTAGAACTTTTGGACTTCTTTATCTAATTCGTCCCTTGATGATACTATTATCATGCACTTAGCCAAGAGTAGCATTTTGAATGAAGAAATGAGAAGGAAAACTCAAAGTTCTACTTCATATTTCGATGCTTGGTTATGAAAAACGAGATAGAAATAAGAATCTAGGTTCAGTAAATATAGACAAGACTCACGCTAAAAGTATGGGCAAATTTAATAAGTTTGTAAATGATGAGTATTATCACTATCAACTAAAGAGAGAATTGAAAGAGCAAGGAAAAGAGAAAAAGGTTGATTTTAATAATAATGACAATCGTGTTGCTGCATTTTCAAATGACTTTCTTAATGTGCTTGACGGTGATGCTGTGAATTTTATATTTCATGACTCCAATTAGGTGATTGATAGTGGTGCATGTGTTCATGTTACGTCTTGCGGGGATTTATTTATATCTTATAAATTAGATGACTTTGAATCTGTAAAGATGGATAATCATGAGTCAGCTACAGCTGTCGGCATCGGTGATGTGTGACTTGAGGTTAGTAAAAACATGAAGTTGGTTTTGATCAATGTTAGACATATACCTGATATTCGCTTGAATTTGATTTACATAGACAAGCTGGATGATAAGGGTTACTACAACACATTTGGTGAAGATCAATGGAAACTCACTAAAGGTTTTAAGATTACGGCTAGAGGCAAGAAATGTTCTCCCTTATATATTGCATGCAAAGTTATCTGTTGACAAGATCAATGCAGTTGATAATGAAAAAACAACTGATTTATGGCATAAGAGATTGAGTCATATTAGTGAGAAGGATTTTGACCAGAAAGAACGTCTTCAAGGGATTGAAAAGTACCGTCTCCAGAATCAATCGATCACTCTCCAGGTTTTGCTTGAGAGTGTCATATTTCTTTTCAGAGTTCCAAACGGATGAACCTCCAGAATCGGTTGCTACATAACCAAGAAAGACTGTAGCGGATATTTGGCTACCGACGGCAACAAACAGCATAAAATATTTTGGAACAAATTTTTCCTGAAAAAGGCAATGTTGTTTCAATCCAACATTAATCAGATACCAGCGAAAGCAATTCGACTGTACTGCTCGTATCAATTACAAGCAAAATATTAGACAGCCAAATCCACGACCAGTATCTAACTGTATAGGTTATTATAACAACAAAATTTGATACAACAATGCATTACACAATTTGTACTCCAACCCTCGTAACCACTGCTGAATGAACAAATCAAAGCATCCACAAAACTCTAACCAAATCCAGCTTTCTGAAAACCTCATAACTGCAGAAGACTGAGGCAAAAAGTCAAAAATTAACAAAGAAGTTTCACATGTTACCAAGAAGCGCAGGCTGACCAGAGCAAAGTCTAGAACCAGCTTCACATCATCTGAGATTTCTCAAGGCAATAGGCATATAACCTTACATTAAAGGTCGATAATAATATACCTGGAGATGGTTGAACATAGAGCCAGCAATACTCTGCGGAGTAAGACTGATCAAGGGTGAACAGTTAGAAAAGCCATCCATCCAAAACTTCACAACAGAAAAATCTCAAGCTCAAGATTGACAGGACGATTCAAGGCAAAAATGAAGCCATATCAGGGGGTGGCAACCCCCATCAAAATTGTTAGCAATATGCATTTGGATCTTCTGTACTTCGAATGAGAGGTACGCCGTCCTCCCTCCAGACAATTCGGTCCGCGCACATTGCTGTAGCCACCTCTACATATAAGTGATGTTCCTAGAATGTAACACCAAGCAGCACTGTAAGAAGTTAAGAAACTACAGCTCATTGCCTACAATTCAGCTACAATGGTCTCCAAGTTTCTCATAGGTGCATATTGTTTTTTTTTAAGACAACTTTGGAAGATAAAACTCAAAGTGTCAATACAGATTCAAAAGTGCAGAAGATGAAAAATAGAACTGGAAAAGCCTTCTAGTTTACATAAGTACTGAGATGAAGCACTCCAAAGTCAGGAATCTCTGGACCTTTGGCAAGGATTGAACTCTTGTAGCATAATTTTAATTTCGATAAAGTACGGATGTATCTTGCGTTTTAACTACTTCGTTATACGCAACGGACTAACCTCTTTCAGAACCCTCGCTGCCAAATCCTCAGGGGAATCACTTGCTAATACTGGCACTACCCTCTGTGCGAGAATCTTCCCCTTGTCATACTCCTCGTTAACAAAATGGATTGTGGCGCCTGAGTATCTGACCAATAATAGATAAACATTATTAATTATCAAGTAAATAAGCCCTCACATATCTTAAAAGAATTTAGTACTTAATGTTCTAAACAATAGGCCCTATTATAACTTTGTACAAATCAATCGGGCATGTATCTGAAGAAAAAGAAAGATGTGATCTAGATTCTGGCAACGTTAGACACTACGAGTACGGAATGACATATCTTTATATGGATTATGAAAGTGCTACCTTGCTCCGGAAGCAATTACTTGTTTATGCACCTTCATCCCATAGAAGCCTTTGCCTCCAAAGGAAGGAAGAAGAGATGGATGTATATTTATTATGCACCTTGGATAAGCCCGAGTCATTTCAAGTGGAATGAGCTTCAAATAACCAGCAAGGAATATTAAATCGACGTCATATTTCCTGACAAATACACAAGTTGATTTATAACATCAAGGATGCTGACTGAGGTATTCTTAAACACAAATAGATTTAAGATAGGTTTGTGTCCAAGATCATCCTTGAACAAAACAAATCAAAAATCCATATCATAGTAGCATATGAAAGGTTGTACAATACATTACTGTTTGAAGGGTTTACACCATTGCAATTCAATTGGATTATAAAGTCCTAACGCTGCCCTCATCAAAAGAAAAAGAGTCCTATTTCTGAACTAATAAGCATTGTAGGACCAAGAACGTCGAAACGGCAATTTGAACAGCCTTTTCCAGAGCAGTGAAGATACTCTATCAAAGTTACTGATGCATAATTTTATGCAGAACTGGCAACAGCCTCCATAAATTCTAAATGTGCTTGCAATTGTTTTGTTAAAAATGTGACGAAGTAAAAAAAATTAAGGGTAAGCTATCTAAGAATATACACAAGCAGGGAACAGGTCAAAGACGCAGATTTCAAATCAAACCGAAAAAAAAACTATGATTTGGCAAAAAGTTAATATATATATATATATATACCGCATTGACAAAATGCCAGTCCACTTAACTCACCTGAGAGTAGCCATAAGATCACTCACGGCTATTTCATCAGGTTCACCCTTTGATCTCGGGAACAAATATACAGGTATACCTCTATCTCTCGCATACTGAGCACCTCCACAACCTAACACAAACAGAATTTGCATAAGATCATGCTACAGAGCTTTTCATATCAAAACTAATCCCCGTAATCCAATCATCCACGACATCTCTTAAAGCATCTTCATGTAACATGATACCAGTTAAAGTATACCCATACAGACACAATTCTTGAACAATGTAATCAAGCATGCTTCAAATGAACTAAATAAATATTGTTACGTGATCAGCTTGTTAGCAGCATAACACATAAACAAAGCTATAAAACTATCGGCACATAAACAAAGCTACCAACCGTAAGACAAATCGTCAAAACTTCCAAAACAAATCCGAAACAATGACATACACAAGAACGATTCATCACCTTCTTTGTTAGTAACAACAAGAACCACATCTCCGTCCACCTCGCCACCAACCGTCGCCTCGTGAATCGCCCTAAAATTCGACCCTCCTCCCGACACAAACACGGCCAACTTCTTCCTCCCCACATTCATCCCCAACTCCCCCACACCACCTTTCACACCATCTTCCCCCAACATTAAACCCTCCTTCCTGCATTGCACTCTCATCCTATCCCAGCCAGACTTCCTACAACATAGCGAAACACCCCGCCTCGCCTCGACGAAACCATGTCTACTGGCTTTGACATTATTAACTGACTTTAGTTTGATAAAAGATGGGGTTTTGCAATGCCCAATTGTCGTAACATGTCTATATTGCGTACATGGAGTGAACCCAGAATGAAAAATCTGAGCTTCCATGGATGGGTGAAATTCACAAAAGAGTACTTGAAAATCAAGGAATTGAATTTGGGTTTGCTCAATTTTTGCTTTAATGCGTTTTGGGGAAATGGGGTTTGAGGAGTCGAGGGAGGAATTGAGGAGGGTTTTGATGATGGGTGGGGGAGAATTTGAAAACCCTTAAGTGGGATTGAAGAATTGAAGAGCCGGCTAGACTTGGCGGCGAGGAAGGCCGGATTATCTATCTATTATCGAATTTACAAACCCTCTGAATGATAAAACAGGACAATCTTGATATTTCTGAACTTATCCAGGGCATTCTCGGCATCTATTTTTAAATGTAATGAAAACTTCTGTCTTCACTTCCCCTCCCTATCGAATCAACCATGACCCTAACACCATCCCTATCATCATCACAGACAACGGCGGCCCCATCAGCACCGTCGTCTTTTCTCAGCATCTTCATCCTCCTTTTGCCTCATGCTTTCCTATTCATCCCCAGTTCTTTCTATGCTTGCAAATTGAATTGGGGTTTTCATATCCTCAGTGGAATTCGGATTTGAATTGGGGTTTTCTTAGTACTTTGTTGTGGATGGATCATGGGGATAGTTACAGTACCTCTTCGTTGTTTTTCTCTTTCATTTTCAGACTTTTCTCTGCAGGGTACATTCTCATGAAGACAGATTGCACATATGTTTTCCTGTGACCAAAAAATTTTCTTCCATTTTCCCTGATACGATATGTCAGCCAGAAGGTGAACATGGCTTGTTAAGCGGCTTTACTCTACCAAAATTTCTTATAGATAGAGGCCTCTCCATGAGTGAATTTTCATCGTCAAGTCTTTTGCTGGCATCTGTTTCCAGCAAGGTGTCCCACGAGGCTGAGATGAAAACAGTGCCCATGCCCCCTGCGAAAGCTCTGAGGGAAGTTGTAGGCTCTTTGTTAGAGAACATAGGTCGACCTATGGAACTTCTAGATCGGCTTCCTGCAAGGTCAGCTTTCAGGCTTCTGTATGAAACGGATCGAGTTCCAGGAATAACAGTTTCGAGAATGATTTTCTCGAAGTTTCATCCTAACGACTTATATCCTCAAAACACCGCATGCATCCTCATTTCATGTACTGATGTACTGTTCTTTTTGTGTATTAGGTGGGAGCGGCTTGGAGATATAGTAGTCCTACCCTTAACCTCCTTCAATGATCCTAGCTGGGAAACAATCAGAACTGAGCTTTGGCCTACTGTTGCTTCGTCTTGCTCGCCTGGTGATCCTAGATTCTCCTCTGATCTCTTCCTGCAGTTATCATGATTTGCATCATAGATCTTTCTTCTTGCTCAAGTTTTCAATGGCATGTGGGCTTTTTTAATTATGGCCTTCCCTTTCATCAAGTATTTAGAAATTTGCTGATTGCATTTTGAGTTTTTAACAAATAAGCTCAAAGGCTAATAGATTGTTAATTTACTTACCCCTAGGCCCGAGTTGCGGCAACTGGAACTAGGGACAGTGGTCTGGAGATTCTAGTAGGGGGTAACGGTTGGGTTGAACATCGCGAAAATGGGATCGTGTATTCTTTTGATGCTTCAAAATGCATGTTCTCATGGGGAAATCTTTCAGAAAAGCTTCGTATGGCTCGGCTCGACTGTAGGGATGAAGTGATAGTGGACCTGTTTGCGGGCATTGGATATTTTGTGCTGCCTTTCCTTGTCAGGTATCATTAAGTTACTATGCTGCAGTTTTTTAAGTGCTTGATTGGTAGTCTTTTTCAGGTTTTGACAAGATTTGTTTTCCCTTCGTATTCCCCTGCAAATATGGTCTCTTGCGGTAAAATCCCAAGAGAGTTTATAATCGAGATAAAGCCCTGGGGATACTTTTTATTTCATCGGCTATTACTGAAATTAATGATTACTGGCAGGGCCAGGAACCCTTTTTTTGAACTCTTTGGCACTTTAAAATTAGTCATTGCATGTCATATTTGAAAGGGATGGATTAAGAGTTCAGGCAACACCTGAAAAAACAACAGAATGAACACATTCAAGTGATTTGAAATTATTTTGTGACGTGTGATTTGATATTTCTAGTCGAGTTCAATTCATAGGACAACAGAAAACTTGATATAAGCTTATAAGAAAGGTACAAGATATGTAATAACTCACTAATGTATGGGTACTCTACCTTACAGCGTGGAGGAAAATTGACGGAGATGGCAAGGCTTAAATTGAGATTTCTATGATGAGGTAAAACTTCATAGTATGCAAAAGGGCCACCTGGTATAAGGTTTATCCTTTCCATGTGTAACATGATAATTTCACTAAGACTTATGGTATCACATCATTTCTTCTATCAAATTAGTTTTAGTAGTATTACTGCTGCACTTTGTCTGGAACCTTTGTTCCATTTGTGTTATTCAAGTTTTTATATTATACTGCTGCAGTTACCTACTTATCAACTCTCAGAGTATTCTTTTATCTATTGTCTGATTAGTTCATGCTTGCGAGTGGAATCCCCATGCCCTTGAAGCTCTTCAGCGAAATCTTGTCAGCAATTCTGTCTCGGATCGATGTATTGTATTGGAAGGAGATAACCGTGTTACTGTGCCTAAGGTAAACTTTCATTTTATTATTTTGTGAAAGAATTCTGCATCTCAGTGGCTAGTTCCTTTCAGGCTCTGATATGAACCCAAATCATCAACTTGAACAATTACTCATCCTTTTCCTCTA